>JAMXBB010000132.1:12500-15000 GCA_024138015.1 Lumnitzera littorea | reverse complement strand
CTTTGAAGTGAAAATGAAAGGTATTTCTTTCCTTTTCGGGTTCCGAGTTTGTCTAACTTCAATTACTAGTTTGAAAGAATCTATTTTTTATCACACTTATTTATTTTCTTAAATTCTGTTAAAAAAAAAAGTACTTAATCCCTTTCCTTCCTTTCGATTTCGCTTCTTTTGTTTGTTTTGGTTTGTTTTTTTTTTGTAACCAATGGAAACTTAAGAGTGTTCAAATCATACATCATCAGATGATTCTAGAAGGAAGGTGCTAGGTTATAGAAAAAAACAAGAATGGAAAAGAAGGATAAATTCAAATAAAAAAGAAAAGTAAAAGGGTTGGATCCGGAATCCAATTTTTGACGAGTTATGGATAAAAGATCTTCCTATGTTATACTATTCAATTCTCGACGATGAATTGATTTGATAGCTCCGATATTGTTATTCATGATATTGATCTGATTCAATATCATCGAGGTGTAATTCATCCCATTGAATTGACAGGCGAAAGATTTATCATCTCTATGGGATTAAATCCCGAGTTATTGCCAAATAAAAAACAATGAGATTATGGAAGTAAATATTCTCGCATTTATTGCTACTGCACTCTTCATTCTAGTTCCTACTGCTTTTTTACTTATAATATACGTAAAAACAGTCAGTCAAAGTGATTGATTGGAATCAAACTTGATTTATTTTCTTAGTCAATGATTGACGAAATAGAAGAAATCAAAAGGATTTGAGTCTCACGTCTTAACTTAAATTAAATGACGAAATGAGCAGACTAGAATCAGCGCTATAGTATTCTATGAGATCCGATAGTATGGTAGAAAGATTCATATATTTCTTTCTACCATACTCACTATTTTTGTTATTGTAATCTAACAAGTTGTACTGTATAAAAAGAAAGGCTTAATTTAATGTAGATTAATCTACAATCTATATGTTCTTGATATATGTATTGATATATGGAATGTACATAGTATCCTAATTCGATTTCTTTACTTCATCTATTTAATTTGTCTTGATTCCAATCAATCTGAAATAACTGAAAAGCAATTAATAAAATTACGGCTCTCATTGCTAGATCTCGGATTATTTTCAAAAAAAAAAAGTATGGGCATACCGAAGAAGTAATTGATTGAGCAGTTAACATCTGACCAAGGGGTTCTCTGATAATTTCTTCGGATCCCGAAAACCCATCATTTTCACTCTTTCTTTCGGCATGAAGTGACTCATAAAATATGAAATGAGTCAATAAAGCCTATAGAAAAGCATATAATATAGATAAAATTTTGAAAATAAGAAAACAATTGGTAAGTTAAGTACGCAATATAATATGCGACTTGCCTAAGGTAAGATCTTATTTGATAGTCTTTCCTTGGACAATTCCTATCTATAGGTTGTTTCCCATAGAGGATGTGGATCCAATTAATAATATAGCAGAACTTTTTTTCTCGTTGATGAGTCAAGAGGGGAAACAAATAAAAACCAAATCAAAAAAGAAAAAAAAAATCATCTATACAAAAAAAATGGATATGCTTTGATTCTTCAACTCAAAATTAGTAATACCTCTAGAGTCCACTTCTTCCCCATACTACGAGTGAAAGGGAAAATGTAAAAACTACCATTAAAGCAGCCCAAGCAAGACTTACTATATCCATGTAAATTATGTCCCCTATTTCTATCAAGGAATTATTCCATTATTGTTCACTAATAATAGTGGAATCACTAGCGCATAGTCAAAAAGGGATTCTGACCCCGATGAAAGGGTCAAAAAATCCGCCTCTAAAAAGTTCTTATAGGAACGGTTTTTTTTTAGTAGAATCGGAAAAGGTTAAGCACAAGTAAAATACGCAGTGACCCATTTTGAAGTCTCAAGGAAATTTTCCTAAGATGTAGGAATAATAAGGCCTGTTCTTTCTTGTGCTTCATTTCATTAAGTAAAAAAAAAAGACATAAAAATATAGAATCAAGATACATCATTATCTATCACATACTTTTATTTCCCATTTGATCTAATCCTTACTGTCTGTCTATGTCTAACGATTGTCTCTGTGAAACAATCGAGGGAACACAGGTTTATTGAAAAGAAATTCTTTCTTTTTTCTTTTCAGTTTTTATGATATATAGATATAGAAAAGTCCATTTTCCATCGAATTTGGTATTGATTTTATTGAATGCCCTAGCACTTAGAAGAACCTTATGAGTCTGTATACAAAGTAGCTTCTTACAACCACGAATTAGATTAGCCATCAGGCTATCCAATTTAATTCAAGACCCGTGAATTAAAGACTCCTTTAGGAAGGGCCTTTATAGAAAGAGAAAGATTTACCAATTCCCTTTCACTTATAATCTTTCCTTGAATCCTCGAGGCAAGGATTTACAGCACTTTAGCTTGAGAGAACCAAACTTGCAGATGTTTCGAATCAAGGAAATATCAAGAGTTCTTTTCCTCCATTTTCTTTTGCTGGTGAAAAATTCAACGAGTTCTATCAGCAAAAGAAAATCA
>JAMXBB010000132.1:0-7500 GCA_024138015.1 Lumnitzera littorea | reverse complement strand
TTTTACAGATTCGAAATGAGAAACTGTCATCCCATTCAATCGAATCGGGATGCCCCGGATCTGACATGTTTCTTGAAAGGAGTAAGATGAAGCTCAGAATTATGGGTGTATAAAATATTCCAAAATAAAAGGAAGGGGGATTGGTCTATGGTCGATTCAGTAACAAATAAATAGGACTTTTTAGTTGTACCTCGTGAAAAAAAAACTTCTTTCTTGTTTTTTAGAAGGAAATGCTATTTTGTTTCTGTTCAAGTAAGCAAATATGTCATGGTTGCTGAAGTCTATCCATCGCATATAGGCTTTAAGTACATCGTAGCATAACCGTCGAGGTGATGTCAGGACCTAAAAGATCGAATGGAAGGATAGATAGACAAGTAAATCCCTTATGAATTACAACCCTTAAGGGGATTCATTGTTCAAAGGGAAGTAGACTACTCAAGAATTTCGCATTTCATTTATGTAGGAATTTCGAATTGAATAAAGAATTCAAAAAAAAAAATCGAAAAAATAAGAATGAATCAATAAAATGGTGCTTGGTCTTCACTGCTAACTTGAGTAAAGAGTAGATCTTTGTTTGGGGTTTTTCGAGAATTTGAAAGCGAAAACTCCTTTTTTATTTGGTGTAACTACTTGAGCCGGATGAAAGGAAACTTTCACGTCCGATTTTGAAGGGGGGGGATCCTATAGGATCCTATCCCAATTTTTCTTTTGCTAGGCCTGTAGCTAAAAAACCTACTTTCTTACGATTACGAGGGTTATTCGAATATGAAATCCAATCCTGGAAATACAGCATCCCACTTTTTTTTACTACTCAAGGCTTCGATACATTTCGAAATCGAGAAATTTCTACCGGAGCGGGTGCTATCCGAGAACAATTAGCCGATTTAGATTTGCGAATTATTATAGATTATTCATTGATAGAATGGAAGGAATTAGGGGAAGAAAGACCCACAGGTAATGAATGGGAAGATCGCAAAATTGGAAGAAGAAAGGATTTTTTGGTTAGACGCATGGAATTAGCTAAGCATTTTATTCGAACAAATATAGAACCAGAATGGATGGTTTTATGTCTACTACCAGTTCTTCCTCCCGAACTACGACCCATCATTCAGATAGATGGAGGTAAGCTAATGAGCTCGGATATTAATGAACTCTATAGAAGAGTTATCTATCGGAACAATACCCTTACCGATCTCTTAACAACAAGTCGATCTACACCGGGGGAATTAGTAATGTGTCAAGAGAAATTGGTGCAAGAGGCCGTGGATACACTTCTTGATAATGGAATCCGCGGACAACCGATGAGGGATGGTCATAATAAGGTTTATAAGTCGTTTTCCGATGTAATTGAAGGCAAAGAGGGAAGGTTTCGTGAGACTCTACTTGGCAAACGGGTCGATTATTCGGGTCGTTCTGTCATTGTCGTAGGACCCTCACTTCCATTACATCGATGTGGATTGCCTCGGGAAATAGCAATAGAGCTTTTCCAAACATTTTTAATTCGTGGGCTAATTAGACAACATCTTGCTTCGAACATAGGAGTTGCTAAGAGTAAAATTCGGGAAAAAGAGCCGATTGTATGGGAAATACTGCAGGAAGTTATGCAGGGACATCCCGTATTGCTGAATAGAGCGCCTACTTTGCATAGATTAGGCATACAGGCATTCCAACCCATTTTAGTGGAAGGACGTGCTATTTGTTTACATCCATTAGTTTGTAAGGGATTCAATGCAGACTTTGATGGGGATCAAATGGCTGTTCATGTACCTTTATCTTTGGAGGCTCAAGCGGAGGCTCGTTTACTTATGTTTTCTCATATGAATCTTCTGTCTCCCGCTATTGGGGATCCCATTTCCGTGCCAACCCAAGATATGCTGGTTGGTCTATATGTATTAACGAGTGGGAATCGCCGAGGTATTTGTACGAATAGGTATAATCCATGTAATCGCAGAAACTATCAAAATGAAAGAATTTATGACAATAAATATAAGTATAGGAAAAAAAAAGAACCTTTTTTTTGTAATTCCTACGATGCAATTGGGGCTTATCGACAGAAAAGAATCAATTTAGATAGTCCTTTGTGGCTCCGGTGGCGACTCGATGAACGCGTTATTGCTTCAAGAGAAGTCCCCATCGAGGTTCACTATGAATCTTTGGGTACCTATCATGAGATTTATGGGCACTATCTAATAGTAAGAAGTGTAAAAAAAGAAATTCTTTGTATATACATTCGAACAACTGTCGGTCATATTTCTCTTTTTCGAGAAATCGAAGAAGCTATACAAGGGTTTTGTCGAGCCTGCTCATATGGTACCTAACCATATGGTATCTAAGTTAAGTAATTCTATGACACCGGTGTAAAGTCCGGTCTCTCCAATTTAACCGGAACCACAGTTCCTGGATTTCTATGTGAATTAAAATCGAGAAAAGGAAGTTTTCTAATCATTGACTCAACTCATTGTCGAATTCCACTCAGCAGAAAATGGAGGTACTTATGGCAGAACGAGTCAATCTAGTCTTTCACAATAAAGTAATAGATGGAACTGCCATTAAAAGACTTATTAGCAGATTAATAGATCACTTCGGAATGGCATATACATCACACATTCTGGATCAAGTAAAGACTCTGGGTTTCCAGCAAGCCACTGCTACATCCATTTCATTAGGGATTGATGATCTTTTAACGATACCTTCTAAGAGATGTTTAGTACAAGATGCTGAACAACAAAGTTTGATTTTAGAAAAACACCATCATTGTGGGAATGTACACGCAGTCGAAAAATTACGCCAATCCATTGAGGTATGGTATGCTACAAGTGAATATTTACGACAAGAAATGAATCCTAATTTTAGGATGACCGACCCCTTTAATCCAGTTCATATAATGTCTTTTTCGGGAGCCAGAGGAAATGCATCTCAAGTACACCAATTAGTAGGTATGAGAGGATTAATGTCGGATCCTCAAGGACAAATGATTGATTTACCCATTCAAAGCAATTTACGCGAAGGACTGTCTTTAACAGAATATATCATTTCTTGCTACGGAGCCCGCAAAGGAGTTGTGGATACTGCTGTACGAACATCAGATGCTGGATATCTTACGCGCAGACTTGTTGAAGTAGTTCAACACATTGTTGTACGTAGAACAGATTGTGGAACCATCCAAGGGGTTTTTGTGAGTCCTCGAAATGGGATGATACCGGAAAGGATTTTGATTCAAACATTAATTGGTCGTATATTAGCAGACGATATATATCTGGGTGCGCGATGTATTGCTATTCGAAATCAAGATATTGGAATTGGACTTGTCAATCGATTCATAACCTTTCGAACACAACCAATACCTATTCGAAACCCCTTTACTTGTAGGAGTACATCTTGGATTTGTCGATTATGTTATGGTAGGAGTCCTACTCATGGCGACCTGGTCGAATTGGGAGAAGCTGTAGGTATTATTGCGGGTCAATCTATTGGAGAACCAGGGACTCAACTAACATTAAGAACTTTTCATACCGGCGGAGTATTCACAGGTGGTACTGCAGAACATGTACGAGCCCCCTCTAACGGAAAAATAAAATTCAATGAGGATTTGGTTCATCCCATACGTACGCGTCATGGTCATCCTGCCTTTCTATGTTCTCTAGACTTGTATGTAACTATTGAGAGTGAGGATATTCTACATAACGTCACTATTCCACCAAAAAGCTTTCTTTTGGTTCAAAATAATCAATATGTAGAATCCGAACAAGTAATTGCTGAGATTCGCGCGGGAACATACACTTTCAATTTTAAAGAAAGGGTTCGAAAACATATTTATTCGGACTCAGAGGGAGAAATGCACTGGAGTACTGATGTGTACCATGCACCCGAATTTACATATGGTAATGTTCATCTTTTACCAAAAACAAGTCATTTATGGATATTATCAGGGGGTTCGTGCATTTTCAGTGGAATCCCTTTTTCACTCCACAAGGATCAAGATCAAATGAATCTTCGTTCTCCTTATGTCGAACGAAGATCTCTTTCGAGTCTCTCAGTGAATAATGATCAAATCAGATACAAAGTATTTAGTTCTCATTTTTCGGGTAAAAAAAAAGAAGATAGGATTCCTGATTATTCAGAACTTAATCGAATCATATGTACTGGGCAGTGGAATCTCATATATCCTGCTATTCTACACGAGAATTCTGATTTATTGGCAAAACGGCGAAGAAATAGATTTCTTATTCCATTCCAATCGATTCAAGAACGAGAGAAAGCACTAATACCTAATTCAGGTATCTCGATGGAACTACCTATAAATGGTATTTTCCGTAGAAGTAGTCTTCTTGCTTATTTCGATGATCCTCGATACAGAAGAAACACTTCGGGAATTACTAAATATGGAACCATAGGGGTGCATTCAATCGTTAAAACAGAGGCTTTGATTGAGTATCGAGGAATCAAAGAATTTAATGCAAAATATCCAATGAAAATAGATCCATTTTTTTTCATTCCCGAAGAAGTCCATATTTTACCTGAATCTTCTTCGATAATGGTACGCAACAATAGTCTCATTCGAGTAGATACACGAATTACTTTAAATACAAGAAGCCGAGTCGGCGGATTAGTCCGAGTGGAGAGAAAAAAAAAAAGGATTGAACTTAAAATCTTTTCTGGAGATATCCATTTTCCTGGAGAAACCGATAAGATATCCCGACACAGTGGCATCTTAATACCACCAGGAACAGGAAAAACAAATTCTACGGAATCCAAAAAATTGAAAAATTGGATCTATGTTCAACGGGTCACACCTACTAAAAAAAAGTATTTTGTGTTAGTTCGACCCGTAGTGACATATGAAATGTCGAACGGTATAAATTTAGCAACACTCTTCCCCCCAGATCTGTTCCAAGAAAGGGATAATATGCAACTTCGAGTTATCAATTATATTGTTTACGGAAATGGCAAACTGATTCGGGGAAGTTATGACACAAGTATTCAATTAGTGCGGACTTGTTTAATTTTGAATTGGGACCAAGACAAAAAAAGTTCTTATATCAAAGAGGCCCACGCTTCCTTTGTTGAAGTAAGTACAAATGGCCTGATTCGAGATTTTCTCAGAATCGACTTAGTAAAATCCCATATTTCGTATCTCAGAAAAAGAAATGATCCGTCATCCTCAGGATTGAGCTCTGATAATGTGTCGGATCACACCAATATCAATCCCTTTTATTCCTTTTATTCCAAGACAAAGATTCAAAAATCACTTAGCCAAAATCAAGGAACTATTCGCACGTTGTTAAATTCCAATAAGGAATGTCCCTCTTTGAGAATTTTGTCATCATCTAATTGTTTTCGAATGGGTCCATTCAACGATGTCAAATATCACAGTGTGATAAAAGAATCAATTAACAAAAATCCGATAATTAAAATTAAGAATTCGATTGGCCCTTTAGGAACAGGCCTTCCAATTTTGAGTTTTTATTCATTTTACTATTTAATAACTCATAATCCGATCTTGATAACTAAATATTTGCAACTTGAAAATTTAAAACAGACTTTTCAAATAATTAAATATTATTTAATGGATGAAAATGGGGGGATTTATAATCCCGATCCAGGCAGTAACATCTTTTTGAATTCATTCAATTTGAATTGGTATTTTCTCCAGAATAATTATTATTCTAATAATTGGGAAGAAAGTTCCACAATAATTAGTCTTGGACAGTTTATTTGTGAAAATGTACGTATAGCCAAATATGGACCCCACCTAAAATTAAAATCGGGTCAAGTTTTGATTGTTCAAGTCGATTCTGTAGTAATAAGATCGGCTAAGCCTTATTTGGCCACTCCAGGAGCAACTGTTCATGGTCATTATGGAGAACTCCTTTACGAAGGAGATACATTAGTTACGTTTATCTATGAAAAGTCGAGATCCGGTGATATAACGCAGGGTCTTCCAAAAGTGGAACAAGTGTTAGAAGTGCGTTCAATTGATTCAATATCGATGAACCTAGAAAAAAGAGTTGAGGGTTGGAACGAGCATATAACAAGAATTCTTGGAATTCCTTGGGGATTTTTGATTGGTGCTGAGCTAACTATAGTGCAAAGTCGTATCTCTTTGGTTAATAAGATCCAAAAGGTTTATAGATCCCAGGGGGTCCAAATCCATAATAGGCACATAGAAATTATTGTACGCCAAATAACATCAAAAGTGTTGGTTTCAGAGGATGGAATGTCTAATGTTTTTTTACCTGGAGAACTAATTGGATTGTTACGAGCGGAACGAACGGGGCGCGCTTTGGAAGAATCGATCTATTACCGGGCCATCCTATTGGGAATAACAAAAGCATCTTTGAATACTCAAAGTTTCATATCCGAAGCGAGTTTTCAAGAAACTGCTCGAGTTTTAGCCAAAGCCGCTCTCCGGGGCCGTATCGATTGGTTGAAAGGCCTAAAAGAGAACGTTGTTATAGGAGGGACGATACCCGTTGGTACCGGATTTAAAGGATTAGTGCACCGTTCAAGTCAAGATAAGAACATTCCTTTGGAAACTAAAAAGAAGAATTTTTTCGAGGGGGAAATCAGAGATATTTTCTTCCACTATAGAGAATTATTTGATTCTTGCATTTCAAAGAATTTCCATGATACACGAGAACAATTATTTAAAGGATTTAATGATTCCTAAAAGTGGATTCATATTTTTATTTAATATTAATAAAAATTCTCTATGGTCATTTGATGGGGGTAATGGAAATAAAGATAAGACCAAGTAGAGGTTAGCGGTTTGGATTGTGTATCGACACGGTCAATCTCCGGCGGTAGAAGAAAAGGTTCCATCGGAACAATTATTTAGTTCAGGGCACCTCGTCGCTTTTTTTTTTCAAAAAAAAAAAAAGGAAATGTGAGGAGAAATGACAAGAAGATATTGGAACATCAATTTGGAAGAAATGATGGAAGCAGGCGTTCATTTTGGTCATGGTACTAGGAAATGGAATCCTAGAATGGCACCTTATATTTCTGCAAAGCATAAAGGTATTCATATTACAAATCTTACTAAAACTGCTCGTTTTTTATCACAAGCTTGTGATTTGGCTTTTGAAGCAGCAGGTATGGGCAAACAATTTTTAATTGTTGGTACAAAAAATAAAGCAGCTGATTCAGTAGTACGGGCTGCAATAAAGGCTCGGTGTCATTATGTTAATAAAAAGTGGCTTGGTGGTATGTTAACGAATTGGTCCACTACAGAAACGAGACTTCATAAGTTCAGGGACTTGAGAACGGAACAAAAGACGGGGAGACTCAATCATCTTCCGAAAAGAGACGCAGCTATGTTGAAGAGACAATTATCTCACTTGCAAACATATCTGGGCGGGATTAAATATATGACGGGGTTACCTGATATTGTAATTATTGTTGATCAGCAAGAAGAATATACGGCTCTTCGAGAATGTATCACTTTGGGAATTCCAACAATTTGTTTAATCGATACAAATTGTGACCCGGATCTTGCCGATA
>JAMXBB010000131.1:0-20819 GCA_024138015.1 Lumnitzera littorea | reverse complement strand
GATGTAATTGTGAGATTGCTTAGAGTCAGTGATCTAAGGATCTCACATGTTATCTCACGCATTTAGGCAAGACTTTTGTTTGCTAATAAATAACATAAAAGATCCCTTTTTAGAAGTTTTCAATTGCGCATACGTAGCGATAGTGGCACTAATTGCTTGAGATCAGTAATTCTTTCTCATTAGTCAAGGGGGTGTTTCCCACTACTTGATTGCATAACGTGAATTACTAGGATATTACTTGAGTTTGAACGTCAATATGTTAAAGTGCTCATCAATTGGATTGTCTCCACTACTTGATGGCAAGAAACATAGAAATTAGTTAGCATAAAAGCTATACATAATTATAATGGCATAATGTACACTTGAGAGCATGTGCACTTGCTAGTCCACAACATATAAGCGAAGCTCACCATTGTGCACTTGAGAGACCAAGCTCTTTACTGGCCAGCAACGATGTGTAGATATATGTTATATTCATTATAGCTTTGTTTTGATCAATTGAGGGGTTTAATTGCCCCTATTCAAATGTAAACGATTTTGTAAAGTTAACTTCACGTGTTAAGGAGACTAGTCTCTTACTTTGTAGTGATAATAATAATAAAATGTAGATATACAAACACTTATCACATTTTCATTAGAAAATATCAGTGATGGAAAAGGAAACATCTTTCATTGATGAGAAGTAGTCATTGCTGTGCTTACATATAAAATGAAATGAAAATTAGGATAAAACCAATGAGGACATACTCTAGCTACCAATAGTTTTCGTACTTCTTAGATTATAATGTGCTTTTTACCTTCATAATATCATTGGTTTGCTTAAGTTTCTTCATGCCCCTGTGGCAACCACACATCCCTTTTTTCTTAAATACTTGAATTTAAGATCTTTCCTATATGGGTGGCGGTACCTCTGAGGGTTCCATTAAGGGTATCTCTCCTTCATTCATATGCTTATCAAAGATTGTTGCTTCAATGAAGTGATGCTCATTATGTGTGAATAGGTTCTTTTCGCAAGAATAAGGACATCCCTCATATTCTAGTGACCTTTTGTATATTGATGTCTTATCGAAGGTATCATGCTGTAGTCGTGTAGCCATGTCATGATTATGCAGCCGTATCCTTCTTATAAGGAGATGGTAAGATATAGGCACATCAATTACATGGAACTATGTGGAGCTATGGATAAGTTCAATATCAAAATCTACTTTAACATACTCCCTTTTCTTCATGGAAGACTTATAGAAGCTATTTAGTACAATGGGTTATTTTACTAAGTGTCAAATGTCTATCTTTGTAGCTTTGAAAGTAGACATTGGCATGACATTAAACGAAGATCCATTGTCAACAAATGTCCTTCTAATAGGATAATCATTAAGTGCGCTTTCCACATATAGAGGGCGATTGTGATTAGAATTCTTTATGTACATGTTAGCACTAGTGAATGTAATTGCACTTTCATTCATTGAAACTATTCCCCTTATTGGACATCCTGTTGTACGTTTCTTGTATTGACCTTACGCAATCCTCATGAGTGTAGTCACAGCCTTAAGTTGGGCATCCTCATCAAAACCAAGAAAATCAAAGAATTTTCTAAAAATGGAAGTTTTTAACAAGGTAAAGATAATGTTATCATCTCTACTTTCTTCAATTTCGCGTTCTTCACCTTTATCTTCGTGCCTCAGTTAGCTACACTTCTATATCTTTTGTCTTTGTAGGGTTATGCGTAATAGCATTTACGGCACCAATTGAGCGATATGGGCTGATAGTGGATTATTCCTAATATCATTGTCTTCATTAATCAATTCACCATTCTCAATTCCTTCATTAAATATCTTCTTTAAAATCTAATAATCATTTGTAGGATGACTTATACATCTATGAAATCTGTAATACTTAGGGTTACTTTTGTCTACGTTTATTGGTAAGTACTTAACCTTCGAGAGCCTGATATTTCCATCTCGTAGCTATTCATTGAAGAGTGTGTGTACTTTCCCCATTAAGCATAGGTATACCAAAGACAATTTGGTGCTCATAGGCTTTTCGCTTCTCACTTCTAAATTTCTTTGCTCCTTTGGGCTAGGTTCCTCTAATAGCTTGAAGAGACAAGATGGTTGTCAAGCTTGGTTTTCTGCCTCTCGGTTCTTTTTTAAAATTAAGTCTTATCTAAACCGATCAATACTAAACCCTACTTGTTTAATACTGATCATCGACTAAGGTTTACTGATCATCGACTAGGGTTTAAAGAAACCATTCCTTTTTGTTTGGAAAATAATTTTAGAGTCGCCACTTGACTAGAGTCGGGAAAAAGAGTTAAGTTATAACCAATTGGATAGATTGATTAAAACTTAGCTATCGATCTATCGATTAAAAAATCAATTTTGTGAAATGGTTTTTGAAAACTAGAGATCTAGATCCGAAGGCTAATTTAGTAAACCCTAAACGAGTACCACTTCTTAACTTTCCGAATTTAACTTTACTTTTCAAATATACCCTTTTTTATTTCTAAAACAGCTAATTATGATACATGCAATTAAATTAATCAATTTGCACGAGTATCTAACAATGAAAAAAACAAAAAATAAAACTTCCATATTTTAAGTCCTTACTTACATACTTGCTATTTAGGATCAAACTTCCATAGTTCGTTTGGCAAAAACATAGCGGGTTGAATTGATTTTAGTTTTGAAAACATGCTGGGTTTACATTTTTATCCATTTAGACTTATTTAAGGAAAATTTTATAAGGGTCCTGATTAAGGCTTTATTTTGAAAAATTCTAAATGGGGTCCTAATTTTGAAAAATGATAAATTACTGTTATTTATTTGAAAAATAATTTTTCTAAGTGATATAGTAACTTTAATATTTTTTATCATTATTTTATTTTTTATTATTTATTTATTTACTTTTTATTTTTATTTTTGGTTCCTTTGTTAAAACGTGAAAATAAGAATAAAACTAAACTAAATAATTCTTATCTGTTTTTTTTTCTTTTCTTTTGTTCTGTTTTTTTTTTTCTTTCTTTTGTTTTTCTTTTTTTTTTTTTTGGTTTTTCTCTTTTCCTCTTTTTTTTTTAAATTTTCTTTCTTTTTTATCTTTTCTTTTTTTTTCTTTAGGTTACATTACAAAAAAAAAAAAAAACCAAATAATAATAATTGAAAGAAATAACAAAATAAATAAATAACTACAAAAAAAGCTAGACCAAATCTTGGTAAGAGAGGCACGGGTTAGATTAGGAACTATAAGCGGGTCAGATCGACCGGGTTTAGGACAAACTTTGGAGAATTGACTGGGTCTGAGTCAGGTCACAGGTCAACGGTATAGTGAGGGTGGTTTTGGCTAGCTTCGGATACCTAAACAAGCAAGTGACTTTAGTTTTGTGTGTTTTTTATTGGTCTTAAGGGGTATAGGACCAACGTCATGGTGTATGGAGGTTGTTTTAAGTGGTCAGAGCTTTGAGGCTGGTGATGGCTAATGCGTGCGGTAGGGATGGTGCTTTGGTGTATGTGTGTGTGTGTTGGTGATTGGTGTTGATTTGTGCTCGAGTGGTCTGGTGGCTTATGGTGTCGTGTGGTTAGTGTCACGAAAGTGGATGAGGGTACGGTAGTTGTAGTTGATTCGGACGTATGGTATGCAAGAGAGATCCGTGGGTCTATGTGTGTTGTGTGATGGTATGTGTCACACGAGAGAGAAGAGGTCAATAGTGTGTGTGTGTTTGGTGATAGACAAAGAGAGGTCAGTTGAAAGAGAGATGAAGTAGGTCTTACTACGTGTAGTATGTTCGGTTGAGGGAGAAAGAGAGTGGAGAGAGAGGGAGAGTTGGCTAAGAGAAAGAGATAGGTTTAGAGAGGGGATCGGTTGAGTGAGAGAGAAGGTGGCAAGTTGGAGCCTAAGTCGAGAGAGAGATCCTGAGTTGTATGTGTGAGAGTTTTTTCTTCCCCTTGTGTATGCTGTGTGTTTTTCCCCTTGCATGTTCTTTGTGTATGTTTTAAAAAAATATATAAAAAATTCCCCCTCCTTCTGTTTTTATGTGTGTTTTGAATATGCAATCCCCCTCCTTACACAGTGTGTCTTTTTTTTTTCAAAATTAAATCCCCCCTATACTGTATATGTGTGTTAAAAAATGAATCCCTTTTTTAATTGTTTATTTAAAAAGAAAGTGAAGGGAAGAAAAGGAAAGGGGAGAAGAAAATGGGGGGAAGGAAAATTTGTTGTTATGGCTAATCATAAACCATTACGTGTTGCAATTAGATACGTGGCCTAATGACTGCCTAACATGTGGCAATGCATGGATTTTGAAAAAAGAAAAGGACAAAAAGGCATTTTTATGCCTTTAGCAAGTCTCGAACCCCTAATCTCTAGTTAAACCCAATTGCAATGTCTATTTATTTATCCGTTAGGTTGTTGGCCTATGCCTTATTTATATATGTAATTAAATTGCACATATGTATTAGGTTAGCTTGAGCTAAATTTAAATCTAAGCTTAGGTCTAATTGTCCTTTATTTTAAGTTTCATTAAATTAAAAATAAATTATGTAAAGAATTTTATTACTTTTTAAATTCCTTATTTTTTCAAATTTTCCTATTTCTTGTGACTTTTCAAATTTCTCATATATTTTTCCATTTTTTTGCATTTTTTTTAAATTTCTTATTTTTTGGAGTTTTCTTATTTTTCTTTTTCCTTTTTTTTTGTATTTTTTCCTAATTCAGGACCCTATAACCTATTTTGAAAAATGAAAAGGGGAGCAAAAATTAGGTGTCTACAGTTATCTCTTTTTGTGGTGAAATTTGAGCAAAACTTTACCACAAAGACAAAAAGAGACCATTTTTGCTTTAAGAGTGGATTTTATCCTAAGAATCGCTACAACTAGCTAATTATATTAGGTCTAATCCACTAAGGATTTGGAGAAGAGAAGGGTGGTACGCTAAGAGGTAGCTGAAAGATGGAAAGAAGAATTGAAGTTTGGTCGTGCTCTTATGAGCTAACGAACCGAGGTGAAATAGGCGAAGTTCTCCTAGAGATAGCTAAGATCCTAAATTGAGATGAGAAAACTTAGTTGTGCCCCAATGAGCTAACTAACCAATGTAGGCAAAGCGCTCTTAGAGTAAGCTAAGGCCCTAAATTGATAGAGGAAACTTGGTCGTACTCCAATGATCTGACTAATCAAGACAGATAAAGCGCTTTTAGAGTTGGCTAAAACCCTAAATTAATAGAGGAAACTTGGTCGTGCTCCAACGAGTTGACTAATAAAGACGGGTAGAGTGTTCCTAGAGCTGGTTAAAACCTTAAATTGATAGAGAAAACTTGGTCATGCCTCAATGAGTTGACTAACCAAGGTGGACAAAGCGCTTATAGGGTTAGCTAAGACCTTAAACTAAGATGAGAAAATTTGGTCATACCCTAATGAGTTAACCAACCAAGGCGAGTAAAGTGCTCTTAGAGCTAATTAAGGCCCTAAACTGGATGAAATGGGTAAGTGCTCCTAGAACTGGCTAAGACCCTAAAAGAACGAGAGAACTTGGTCATGCCCCAATGAGTCGACTAAACAAGGCAAGCAAAGCGCTCTTAGAGCTAGGTAAGACCCTAAATTGATAGAGGAAACTTAGTCATGCTGCAATGAGCTGACTAAGTAAGGTGGGCAAAGTGCTCCTAGAGCTGGTTAAGACCATAAATTGAGATGAGAAAACTTGGTCATACCCCAATGAGCTGACTAACCAAGGTGGGCAAAGTGATCTTAAAGCTGTTTAAGGCCCTAAATTGGATGAAATGGGTAAGTGCTCCTAGAGCTGGCTAAGGCCCTAAACTGGATGAAATGGGTAAGTGCTCCTAGAGCTGGCTAAGACCCTAAAAGAATGAGAGACCTGGGTCGTGCCCCAATGAGTTAACTAACTAAGGTGGGCAAAGCACTCCTAGAGTTGGTTAAGACCCTAAAATGATAGAGGAAACTTGATCGTACTCCAATGAGCTAACTAATTAAGGTGAGCAAAGCACTCCTAGAGCTAACTAAGACTCTAAACTGAGATGAGAAAATTTGGTCATGCCCTAATGAGTTGGCTAACTAAGGCGGGCAAAGCATTCCTAAAGCTAGCTAAGACCTAAAACTAGAACCTAGTAGTGCTTTATTGTACTAACTAAACTAGGCGGGTGCGTCTCTCAGGAACTAGCAAACCTTAGAATTTGATTGATTTGGAAGACCTAGTAGTACTCCTTTGAGCTAACTATTCTAGGTGGGCACGTCTCTTAAGGATTAGCAACCCTAAAATTTGATCAATCTAAAACTTGGTAATGCTCTTTTTGCTAATTATCTCAAGCGGAAGCATCTCTCAAGGACTGGGAACCTTAGAATTTGATCGATTTGAAACCTGGTAGTACTCCTTTGAGTTAACTAACCTAAGCGAGAGCATCTTTTGAGGACTAGCAATCCTAAAATTTGATCGATCTGGAAAACCTGGTAGTGATCCTTTGAGCTGACTATCCTAGGCAAGCGTATATCTTAGGGACTAGCAACGTTAGAATTTGATTGATCTGGAAAACCTGGTAATACTCCTTTAAGCTGACTATTGGCAGGGGTGAGTATCAGGGACTAGCAACCATAGAATTTGATCGATCTAGAAAACTTGGTAGTGTTCCTTTGAACTGACTATCCTTGGCAGGAGCATCTCTTAGAGACTAGCAACCCTAGAATTTGATTGATATGAAATCTAATAGTGTTCCTTTGAGCTGACTAATCTAGGCAAGAGCGTCTTTCGGGGATTAGCAACCTTAGAATTTGATCGATTTGGAAAACTTGGTAGTGTTCCTTTGAGCTGACTATCCTAGGTAAGGGTATCTCTCAGGAACTAGCAACCCTAGAATTTGATCAACCTAGAAAACCTGGTAGTGCTCCTTTAAGCTAACTATCCTAGGTAGGGGTATCTCTTAAGGACTAGCAATCCTAGAATTTGATTGATCTAGAAAACTAGGTAGTGCTCCTTTGAGTAGACTATCTTAGGCAGGAGCGTCTCTCAGAGATTAGCAACCCTAAAATTTGATCAATCTAGAAAACCTAGTAGTGCTCCTATGAGCTGACTATCCTAGGCGGGCATGTCTCTTGGGGACTAATAACCTTAAAATTTGATTGATTTGGAAAACCTGATAGTGCTCCTTTGAGCTGACTATCCTAGGCGGGAGCGTCTCTGAGGGATTATCAACCTTAGAATTTGATTGTTCTGAAACCTGGTAGTGCTCCTTTTAGTTGACTAACCTAGGCAGAAGCGTCTCTTGAAGACTAGCAGCCCTAAAATTTAATCAATTTGGAAAACCAGGTAATGCTCCTTTGAGTTTACTATCCTAGGCAGGAGAGTCTCTCAAGGATGAGCAACCTTAAAATTTGATCGATCTGAAACCTAATAGTATTCCTTTGAGCTGTGGGAGTGTCTCTCGGGGACTAGTAATCCTAAAATTTGATCAATCTAGAAAATTTGGTAGTGCTTCTTTGAGTTGAGTATCAAAGGTGGCAGTGTCTCTCAAGAACTAACAACCCTAGAATTTGATCGAACTAAAAAACCTGTTAGTGCTCCTTTGAGCTGACTAACCTTAGTAGGAGCATCTCTCGAGAACTAGCAACCCTAAAATTTGATCGATCTGGAAAACCTGGTAGTGCTCCTTTGAGCTGACTATCTTAGGTGGGAGCGTCTCTCGTAGGCTAGCAACCTTAAAATTTAATCAATTTGGAAAACCTGGTAGTGCTCTTTTGAGCTAATTATCCTAGGTGGGAGAATCTCTCAAGGACTAGCAACCCTAAAATTTGATTGATCTAGAAAACTAGGTAAGGCTTCTTTAAGCTGACAAACCTTAGCGGGAGCGTCTCTCAGAGACTAGCAACCCTAAAATTTGATCAATCTGGAAAACCTAGTAGTGCTCCTTTGAGTTAACTATCCTACGTGGGAGCGTCTCTCGTAGACTAGCAACCTTAAAATTTGATCGATCTAAAAAACCCGGTAGTGCTCCTTTGAGCTGACTATATTAGGTGGGAGCATCTCTCAAGGATTAGTAACCTTAAAATTTGATTGATATGGAAAACCAGGTAATGCTCCTTTAAGTTGACAAACCTAGGCGGGAGTGTCTTTCAAGGACTCACAACCCTAAAATTTGATTGATTTGGAAAACCTGGTAGTGTTCCTTTGAGTTGATTATCTTAGGCGGGAGCTTCTTTCGGGGACTAGTAACCCTAAAATTTGATCAATTTGGAAGACCTGGTAGTGCTCCTTTGAGTTGACTATCCTAGTGAAATGGGCAAAGCACTCCTAAAGCTAGCTAAGGCCATAAATTGAAACCTGATGAAGAGAAGTGCCCTATGGGCTCGTTAAGAGAATTTGATGAAGAGAAGCACCCTTTGGGCTCGCTATGGGATTGGTAGAAGAGAAGCGTCTAACAGGCTCGTTTAGAGAGTTGGTGAAAGAAAGTGCAACAGGCTTTCTAAAGGATTAGAAGCGCCTCATGGGCTCGCTAAGAGAATTTAATTGAGTGACGTGCCCTATGGGCTCTCTAAGAGACAACCGATGTGGAGACGTGCCTTGTGGGCTTGCTTGAGAGGAATTGATGATAGAAAGAACCCTATGGACTCGCTAAAGACCTTATATGGAGTTGAAGACGGAGGGTTTCAAAGATGGCTAGCAGCCTAGAAAGACAAGATGACGCCCTAAAGGCTAATGAGATCCTTAAAATGAAAGACATGATAGTACCCTAGAGGCTGGCTGAATCCTTAAGAAGAATAAAAGAGGAGTCAGTGTTTTAAGAGCTTGCTGATACCCTTAAAAGACGAGACAACGCCTTAAAGGCTAGCTAGAACCCAACAAAGAATAGGAAATGGTACAGTGCTTTAAGAGCTAGCTGACACCCTAGGAAGACGAGATAGCGTCCCAAAGGCTAGTTGGAGCCTTAAAAAGAAATAAAAGAGGGGATAAAGCTCTAAGAGCTGACTTGAACCCTAAGAGAAAGATAGGACAACACCATAAAGGCTGGTTAGAACCTTAAAAAGAATAAAAGAAGGGTTAGCACTCTAAGGGCTAGCTAACACCTTAAAAAGATGGGACAGCACCCTAAAGGTTGGCTAAAACCCTGAAAAGAAATAAAAGAAGGGTTAGTGCTCCAAGAGCTAACTAACACTTAAGAAAGACAGGACATTACTCTAAAGGCTAGCTAGAGCCTTAAAAAGAAATAAAGGAGGGGTTAGTGCTCTAAGAGCTAGCTAACACCCTAGAAAGATGAGACAGTGCCCTAAAAGCTAGTTAAAACCCTACAAAAGAATAAAAGAGAGGTCAGTACTTTAAGAGCTAGCTAACCCTAAAGTAAGGCAAGCAACCAGTTTCAAAAGACTTTTTGGCTTGGAAAAGTATTTACAGAGAGATTGTTGAAAAACCATTTATGAACAAGGAAAAAAGTAGGGATAAGCCCCTTGATTTGAAAAAAGAGTTTAAAGGATGTTAAGAACCACAATTGGGGAAGAATGACTTAAACTAAAAAAAATGACGACCTTGGAAAGGAAACGAATGACATGGATTAAAAGCTTGGCTATTCGAGTTGACATAGATTTGGACAAAAAATTTTGTGACAAGCCTTTACTCTCTCTCTCTCTCTCTCTCTTTCTTTTGTTTCTAAAAGTTTTGCTAATAGGTATAAATTCTTATTAAGGGACAATCTTATAACCACCCTTATCCTTAGTAATTATGTGGAGTTTCTTAATGCCCCTGACCCTTAGTGCTTCTCATAGGACCTTCGTGATTTCAACATATTCATTTCTTAAGAAAAAGGTAACTCAAGATTAGTTTAGTTAAAAAGGTCTTCCTTGCTAGCTTTCGGTCTAGATTTTGTTCTCGATTATAGTTCCAAAAGTTATAGTCCATTTTGTAAGTGATACGCTTTGATCAATCCGTTAGGTCTTTTTCGATTTAACCTTATGAATTTAGTCTTTTAGTCTAAGGGTTTTTAAAAAGGATTAATGAACAGGCCTATTTCGACAAAAATACCTTTATTAATCCCCGGTGTACAAATCAAGAACCTTAGGGAAAAATTAGAAGTATGCTTATCCCAATTTTAAAAATAATTTTTATTAAGGATAAATTATCTTTCAAGATCGGAAGTACTTTTACATATGTAAGGGTAGTATTGTAGGTAAGGAGGCCTTATGTGATTCAGTATAGGTAGGAGAGGCTTCCAAGTATTAGAGTAGATATGGAGATTTGGGTTTCCAAGCTTAGGAGTGTGATTTAGGGCCTTGTGTTTTCTAAGGCTATTTGGGCATTGACTCTTAACCTTTTGATTTGGTTTGGTTGCTCTTATTGGGATGTGAAATATTTCTTGGAGCTTTTCATCCTACATTTCTAAGCTTAATTCTTTAGCCTTTTTACTTCTCTTTTTTTTTTCTTTTTTAATTGCTTTGCCCCACCATCTCTTACTATTCTCTCTTTTCTTTTGGTCCCAAGAGTGATTGTCTCCATTGTTGAGTTTTTTTTTTTTTAAATGATTCAAGGCCTTAATTCCATATATTTCAAGTGTATAGGCTTGAGGTGGTTGAAAAAGGAAATTGGCTCTTCTTCATTTCAAAGAAAAATAATTTATCAGAAATAAAAGTTGTTTTTGAATTAATGTTGCTTAAACAAGCATAGACTAATCTTATCTCTATCTTCTAATCAATGTCCTTAACCTCCGAATTGCCCCATTATGGGGTGGTTCTTAACAAGGTTTAAATTTAGAAATTCTCCAAAATAGGTCTAACGGGGTAAACAATAGATGATTGTGTTTAGAATTTAGAAATGAATGCCTAACTTCACTTTAATATGTGTATCACATTAAAACTGGACTTCCTTTAAGGAATGAGTCCAAGGTATCCTCACCATAATATTGCTCAACTTTCAAAGTGTTTTGAGGGTTAGTGTACAGGATATAGTTTGCTTCTTCTCATCTTAAAATTTTCAAAAAGTTAGTTATCGGTTTCTTAAGGAGGAGTCTATTTTTTATTTACCTAGGATGAGGATTGGTTTTGCCCCCTAGTTTCTCAAATCATGCCTTAATATCTGACTTTATGTTTTGGTTTAGTTTATGATTGAGCTTAGCTTTCTAAATAGATCAGAGGTTTTGGCTTAGTTTAGTTACTTTTAGGGGTTAAGGATTATGCTCAAGTCAGCTACCTCGATAAGCCATGGTTCATGTTCGGATTGGCTACCTGGCCTAGTGGCTTGTTGTTTAGGTAGGTCATTTGAATGAGCCTAAGGTTAGGTTGAATGCTTAGCTAAGTGGCTTGTATTTAGGTAGGCTACTTGAATGGACCTAAGGTTGGTGTTGGTTAAGTGGCTTGTGTTTGGATTAGACGGGACAAAGGGATCGTGTTGGCTTCTTTAATAGGTTGAAGAATTTGGTATAGGTTGAAAGCCAAGTGTTTGGGTTAGTGGCTTGAATGGGACAAAGGGCTTGTGTTTGTTGAATGGGCTAAGAGCTTGTGTTGGGGTTGAATAGGCTAAGGGGCTCGTGTTTGGCTTTCTTAATAGGTTAAGGAATCTGGTGTAATTTAGCAACCAAGTATTTGGGTTGGTTACTTAAGTGTACTAGAGGCCTAAGCTTGAATTTATAACCATCAACAACTTTTCCATTTTATTTGATTTTTTTTTTCATTCATTTTCTTAAGAGAGAGAAAGGCAAATTTTTATTTTCAAAAAATAATTTACAAATAAGGATGGTGATTTTTAGGCTTCTATTTACAGATCTATGGATTTTATTCACATTTCCCTAAATGAGAACAAATGGTGGTTAAATAAATGTTTTTTGAAAGATTATTTACAAAGAAGGGAAAAGAATAAAGAACGATGAACTAAAGAGAGCTTTATTATTTTGAAAAAAGAAAAGAGAGGATCATAATACTAAAAGTAGAGAACTTAAAATTTATTCAAGAATTTTATTCTAGGCTCTTTAGATCTGAACTAGAAAAACCCTACATTAAGTCTCGTATACGGGCCTTAAGGTCTTCTATCATCTCATAAGTATCCTTAATGACTTGTGCCAAAAGGGACCTTAAAGCCCAGTTGTGAGCCTTTGAACATATGAGCTTTTCCTTCAAATAGGTAATTTCATCTCTCAGCGCTTGCTCGCAAAACCTAGAGGTGTCCAATGGCCTATTGCTCACATAATCATTTGCTTGGTTGTCTGCCATCCTAAGTCTACACATTTTATGGATAAGGATCAGTCATCAATGCAATAAATAAAAAAACATGGAAATATGCAAATGATAGGGTCATTTGGGTTAATACATTACTCCTTAGGTTACAACCTTATTGTAATTTTCAAAAACTTGTTTGCAAAAGCTCTTGAATGATTAGTAGGGTTGTAATTTCTTAAGGGTAGTGTATTAACTGAAGCTTAGAAGGAAGTGTATGGAATCAGGGTAGGTTCTAAAAGGTTCTTAAGCTCTATGACTTAACTTGTTTTTAGAAAACACTTTCATTGGTCACATGAGCTTAAGTGGGGTAGCCTAATTGACCCTGAACGGTAGTTACCCTACAACACTTGGAACTTACACAATGGCTCCCCTTCCAGAGTCCTAAGACAGCTTGGGTCTGACTGCATCTACTTTGCATTTTTGATGCAACAAATGAACCCCCCATACATCGGTATATGCTATTTGTAAAATGATTATGCTAATTAAAAATAATATATACACAAAGTCAACAATAAATAAATAAATGAATATACAAATAAATAAATAAACAAAAATAATTAAACAGCATGGGTATTTTGAAAAGCAATTTTAATTTCGAAATGTTTTGAAGTAGCTAATCCACTTGATGTTCCCAGTGAAGTCACCAAGTTGTTGAGCCTAGTTTTTCACCTCCTGGTTCTTTTTTAAAATTAAGTCTTCTCTAAACTGATTAGTATTAAATCCTACCCGTTTAATATTAATCCTCGACTAGGGTTAAAGAAAACCGTTCCTTTTTGTTTTGAAAACAATTTTGGAATCGCCACCAGATTGGAGTCAAGAAAAAGAGTTTTATAACTTAGCTACCTATCTATTGATTAAAAAACCAATTTTGTGAAATGGTTTTTGAAAACCAGAGATCTAGATCCGGTGGTTAATTTATTAAACCCTTAACGGGTACTACTTCTTTACTTCCTGAATTTAACTTTGCTTTTCAAATATATCCTTTTTAATTTCTAAAAAAACTAATTATAATACACGCAACTAAATTAATTAATTTACATGAATATGTAAAAATGGAAAAGAAAATAAAACTTCTATATTTTAAGTCGTTGCCTATGTACCTATTATTTATGATCAAACTTTCGTAGTTCATTTGGCAAAAACATAGTTGGTTGAATTGATTTTAGTTTTGAAAAGATGCCAAGTTTATGTTTTTACCCATTTGGACTTATTTAAGGAAAATTTTCTAAGGGTCTTAATTAAGGCTTTATTTTAGAAAATTTTAAATGGGGTCTTAATTTTGAAAAATGATAAATTACTGTTATTTATTTGAAAAATAATTTTTCTAAGTGATATAGTAACTTTAATATTTTTTTAGCATTATTTTATTTTTTACTATTTATTTATTTACTTTTTATTTTTGGTTCTTTGGTTAAAATGAGAAAATAAAAATAAAACTAAACTAAATAATTCTTTTTTTTTTTCTTTTTTTATTTTCCTTTTTTTGGTTTTTCTCTTTTTGTTTTCTTTTCTTCCTTTTTTTTTTCTTTAGGTTACATTACAAAAAATACAAAACACTAAAAAATAATAATTCAAAGAAATAACAAAAACAATAAATAAATAAATAACTAAAATAAAAAAAAAAGCTGGACTAAATCCTAGTTAGAGAGGCGCGGGTCAGATCGGCCGGGTTTAGGTTGAACATTAGAGATTTGATCGGGTCTGAGTCGGTTCGCGGGTTAGCGGTGTGGTGAGGGTGGTTTTGGCTAACTTCAGACACCTAAACAAACGGGTGACTTCGGTTTTGGGTGTTTTTTATTGGGCTTAAGAGGTGTAGGAGTAATGTAGTGGTGTATGGAGGTGGTTTTAGGTGGTCGGAGCTTTGAGGCTAGCAGTAGCTGACACGTGTGGTGGGGTTGGTGTTTCGGTGTATGTGTGTGTGTTGGTGATTGGTGTTGATTTGTGCTTGAGTAGTCTGGTAGCTTATGGTGTTGTGTGGTTAGTATCACGAAAGTGGTTGAGGGTGAAGTGGCCATGGTTGATTCAGGTGTGTAGTATGTGAGAGAGTGGGTTGGTGGAGAGAGATCCGTGGGTCTATCTGTGTTGTGTGATGGTGTGTGTCGCGCGAGAGAGAGGAGGTTGAAAGTGTGTGTGTATTTAGTGAGAGAGAGAGAGAGAGGTCAATTGAGAGAGAGATGAAGTGGGTCCTGCTGTACGTAGTGTATTCGGCTGAGGGAGAAAGAAAGTGGAGAGAGAGGGAGAGTTGGCCGAAAGAAAGAGACAGGTTCAAAGATGGCATTGGTCGAGAGAGAGAGAGGGTGGCGAGTTGGAGCCTAGGCCAAGAGAGTGATCTTAAGTTGTATGTGCAAGAGTGTTTCTTCCCCATACGTATGTTGTGCGTTTTCCCCCCTATGTGTGTGTTTTAAAAAAAATAAAAAATTCCCCCATCCCTAAGTTTCTATGCATGTTTTGAATATGCATTCCCCCTCCTTGCATAGTGTGTCCTTTGTTTTTTCAAAACTAAACACACCCCCCTACTGTATATGTGTGTTAAAAAATGAACCCCTTTTTTAATTGTTTATTTGTTTATTTAAAAGCAAAGTGAAGGGAAGAAAAGGAAAGGGGAGAAGGAAAATTTGTTGTCATGGCCAATCATAAAGCACTACGTGTTGCAATTAGACATGCGATCCAATGATAGCTTGACATGTGGCAACGTATGGATTTTGAAAAAAGAAAAGGATAAAAAGGCATTTTTATGCCTTTAGCAAGTCTCGAACCCTTGATCTCTTACCAAACCCAATTGCAATGTCCATGTATTTATCTGTTAGGCCATTGGCTTGTATCTTATCCATATGTGTAAGACAAAGTCAACCTATGATAGATTTAAATCTAAGCCTAGGTCCAATGATCCTTTATTTTAAGTCTATTTAAATTAAAAATTTACTCTGTTCAAATTATCTAAAGAATTTTATTACTTTTTAAATTCCCTATTTTTTCAAATCTTCCTATTTTTTGTGACTTTTCAAATTTCTCATATATTTTTCTAAATTTTTCCAAATTTGTTTTGTATTTTTTCTAAATTTCATTTTTTTTGTTTTTTTTTCCTATTTTCCTATATTTTGTATTTTTTTTTTCTAAGTATCTTATTTTTTGGGGTTTTCTTATTTTTCTATTTTTTTTTGTATTTTTTCCTAATTTAAGACTTTATAAACTATTCTGAAAAATGAAAAGGGAGAAAAAAATTAAGTATCTACAATGATCAATCTTAATGAAGAGTAAAACACCGCACACTAATTGGTGTAGCCGAGGGGTACCAAACTTCCCTAACTGGAATATGGGAGGTTAGAGGGACTTACTGGTACCATGGTCCTTGCTTGCATACATCACTCTATAGGAGGGGAACATGACTTCCATCCTCGGTGGGAGGTGTTCGGTAAAGATGCAAGGCTATGTCGTAGCAACACGAGTCACTCACTTCTAAGGTGCATGATCTTGCTCAGGGTTAATGTAATCCTTAAGTAGAATGTTCAAAGCTTATCCATCAAGAACGTAAAAGAATTAATTTATGTGAAACTCTATGACATAAGTGATGCTTCTTGTCCCATTTAACTATCTCTTCTTGGTCAATGACTTACCTACTCTTGTTTATTTTGTTATAAGCAAACTTGTACATGATGGAAATGCTTGATTTCTGGAGGATAGAGAGGAAGAAGGTAGAAAAGGTCAAATCTGAGCGTCAACCTTGGTTTTGAGGCATCAAAGATTATATGGCGGTTATGTTGTCTAATGACACTTTGGTCTTTTTGCAAAGAGCACGGGATGCTAAGCATGAATCATGGAGGCTATAAGAATAGTCTAAGTAACAAATGGCTATGGTGGACAAGCTAAGCAAGCAAACTAAAATGGAGGAAGAATGTAGAAAGGCTCCAATATGAGCATAGAACCCTGGTCTGGAAGCATCAAAGATTGTATGGTAGTCACGTTAAGTTATCTAATGATGCTTCAATCTTATTGCTAAGAGCTTAGTAAGTTGAGCATGAATCATGAATGATATTAGAAGAGGCTAAGTGACAAGTGGCTATAATGGATGAGCTAAGGAAGCAAACTAAAATGGAGGCTAAGGCACTGAAAGCACATGTCAACATTAAAGTGAAGGAAAACTTGAACATTACAACCAAGCTCATAAAGGTTGAGAGATTCAATAGAGACCTCAGTGTCGAGGTGAAGAATCTCAAGGCCTAATTGGATGAGGCCTAAGGTTAGGTACACACCTATAAAGTGATTGCTGACTCTTTCATGTAGATGGAGCATAAATGTTAAGAAGAGATTCGCTAATTGAAAGAAGAGCCTGAATAATGTCGATAACGCGGATCTTTGAATTAGAGGGCAGTGGTAGTAGTGATGTTAGAGAAGATGGTCCTCCAAAAGACATTCAAGAAAATGATATGGGCAGTAGTAGTATAGACATGGGTATCATGGAATGGTAGGAGCTCCAATCAAAGAAAATGATGGAAGACATTTGAGGAATGAGGGGTAGGGATACTAAAAGTACATCCTAAATATGACTTCAACTACCTAGATTTGTTCAATGATGTAGAGGAATCCAAAGCACCTGAAGATGAGGCTGTAGAGGAGAAGCTTCAGGGAGGAGAGGAGCATAACCTTATTTCAGCCCAAAGTTCCATTACTCCCTTCCAAGCCTGATACTCACAAGCAAATAACTGAGACTAAGATTGGCTAAGGGTTAAAAGCTATTGTTGATCCTCTCGTTGCCCAATGAAGAACCTCTCAAGCTTCTTTATGTTTTCTTTTTAGATATTTGTCAAAGTTGTTTTTCTTTGATTATGTAAACCTTCATGCCATTATGCTAACCTTTAATATATAAATACTGGTGAACTTTCTTGAAATGAAGTGAAAATTTACTTAATGTCTTCCATTCATTCTTTTCTCTCTATTACATATCATGCAGTTGTGCTTCATCTTGTTGTTAGGATGAAAACCTCAACCGTGTCCATGATGATGGACTTAGTTCAATGAAAATATTTTTAAGTGTTTTCCTTCATTTTTCTTTACTTTCCTTTGCTTTATATGCAATTGCCTTGTTTTTCTTTGTAATAGGCAAGTACTTGGGGGATTCATTAGTGAGGCTCAACGTGGTTGAGTTCCTCTTGACTTAGGTAAGAACTCCTTTCTATAGGGAACACCTGAAACATTTAGACTTAAGTATGGTCTATGAAGTGCCCTATTTAATCAAAATAAGGATACTGTCGAATATAGCTTAAAGAGGTTAAATGCTTCATTCACCCTTAGGTAGGTTAAGAGCTCATTAATCCATTCACTTTGGAAGAGGATGGGAAATAAAATGATTGAGAGTCCATTCACCTTAATAGTAGTTGGGAGTTAAAGTAATTGAAAGTTTGTTCACCTTGGGAGAGCTTAGAACTTAATACACCTAAAAGTACAATCATGATAATGGGTTAAATAAATTTTATAACTATAAATTTCAAATAGGAATTGAACTTCTTCATTAATGATATAACAATATTACTTTACATGAGCTCAAAATACAACTAGAGGTTGTCTACATTCTACATTCTAGGTATGAACTTACCATCAAGCCTTTCTAACTTATATGCCCCATGTCTTATGAACTCTTTAACTCTAAATGGATCTTCCTAATTAAGTGCTAATTTTCCTTGATCTTCCTAAATGGATGGAGTTCTCACTAAGTTGTAGATCTCTTCTTTGGAGTCAAGATTAGCTTGGAGGCTGATCTGGTTGGTCATCATGTCCAAGGCCTGAGTTTGGAAGTTTAGAAGCTCCTACTTGGTGGGTAAGAATGCTTTTGAGCTAAAGGCAATAAAAAAGGAGCCTTATAGAAGTTTACGTGTAGTTTAGTATCCCCCAAGATGGTAAGTGATGTGCATTGTGACCAAGAACAGATAAGGCTGGTAGTAGGGATGGATCCAAGCTTGCCGAAAGCTTGAAGAGGGTAGTGGGGAAATGCATAAAAGGAATGAAAAGATGAATGAAAATGTAAGCAAAAACCCATGAATAGCTCTAAAGAATATGACACACAAGTGGAACTTCTAAAGACTCATGGCATAACTCGAGATGAAGCATGAGATGGTTCAGTGAGGTTACCTGTCACTTAGCCTTGCTTAAAAGTTAGGATAAGAGTGAAGTGAGAGTAAATAAATCGTGTTTATGAAAGGAGGAATATTCAGTGTATTAATGATAATCTTTGATTGTTACAACTACAAGTACAAGAGGTATTTATACTTGATAAGTTAGAGCAACTTGCCTAAGAGGGAAAAGACAAAAAGAGTATTTCCTAAGCAAGTAATGTACAAAGAATACAAAAGGCTAAAAGTGAATATTTAACAATAACAATAATTAGTGTAATAGATTCTATACGTGGTCTTGTATACATGGTAGAGGTATATCGATGAGGCCATTGGAGGATGGAGACAAAAAAGTATGAACAGATTACTTGTCCGAGTAAGGGTGATTGGGGATTAGTCTGAAGTCGCTCTCTTAGCCTCTTGGCAAGAGTGATATTGAGCGAGAGGTTGGCTCGGACACGAGTGAGGGCATGAGAGTTGGCTGTTATCTCGGCATTCAACTTTTTGAGAAGTGGGTAGTCATACGACTTGGCAAGTAGAGTTGATTGACAAAGAGATATCTAGCTTTAACAGAAGTTGGCTGGAGTAGGAGAATTCGCTTTACCAGTCTCTTTAGTCCTTGAGCTCATTTTACAATGGCCAGTAGCCTAATTCCTATTAGTAAGCATCTCATCAGCCTATTTCCATTTGGCTTGCTTTATCCTCTTGAGAATTTTGAGGATGATCTTATTCATCGCCTCAACTCACTTGTTGGATTATGGGTAAATAGCTAGGTATAGTAAATCTTGATGTGCTTCTTCTCATAGAAGTTTTCAAACTTATGATTGCTGAACTACATTTTGTTGTTTGTAATCAAGGTATATGGAATGTTGAATATACTCATAATGGAGTTTAGGACAAAGGACTTAATACTCTTCTTAGTAATTTTGGTTATGGCGTCGGCCTCTATCCACTTGGTAAAGTAATTGGCAACTACAATGATGTAATGTCATTGGTTGGTCGCCTTAAAAAAAGAATCAAGAATGTCAATTCCCCATTGAACATGGGGCTAAGCCTAGTAAGAAGTAGGATCTTATTGCTTAGTGAGTGCATGGGTGCGTGCTTTAGGTATTGGGCACACCTTGAGCCATTTCCTTCACATCTTCCTTCATAGAAAGCCAATGGTAGCTAAATAGGAGAGCTTAGAGAGTGCTTGACTCTATAAAATACTTGTTTATTAATTTTTGAATCCCTTTAAGCCATATACCCATTTATTACTAGCATCCTAGAGACGTAAGATTTTTCTTTTTACTAGCATCCTAGCACCCATTTTTATCCATTTTGAATTCTTGTTAGACTTTGTTTATTTTTATGGAGAGGAGACTAATTCGATTGAGAACATCAATGATAGAAGCAATGACAAGATCGATGAAATGGTTTCTCATAACAATATATATCATTGAGGTTGTTTTTTGTTCTTGTGCTTTGATGGCTTGACAATTGCTTTGGTGTCAGTACTAGATAATAGACCCAGCCAAGACATTTCTGAGATATCTAGCGTATCTAAGGGGGCACTAATCAATTCTTCTACACTGAAACGAACTCCTATTCAGCTGCATATTTTGTGTTTCTTGTTTTGGCTATGATACACATTTATGACTTATCTTGGCTTATCCAACATAGTTGGTGTAAAACGAATGTTTTATTTTATATAAGGGTGTATTGGTTAGTTAAGGTCATAAAAATATTATTGTTCATTAAATAGTATTTATCAATTAACCGCCGTAGATGCATTTACATTTTACAATGGGGGCAATGTCCATAACCTTAATCTTTGTATTTCATATTATTAATGTAGTTATAAAAATTAGTTATAGCATCAATTTGATCATAGAATTCTTTAATGACTATTGGTATTATCTTGATTACATAAAATAGCACAATATTAACATTGTTTAACATTAACTTAATTAACTTTTAAAGTATTAAATATAAGTTATAGTAACAATGTACGCCATATTAATAACCGATATACAATATCATACTAATACTAAGTCATATTTATCTAGGGTAGAAACATGAATTCATGTTAATACAGTCGAGTCCACTCTTAAGTATTCCATAGTTATTCATTAAATGGTCTCAATGCACTTGAATTTCATATGACAGTCTCTTCCATAACCTCAAACTTAATATTTAAAAAGCTAATGTATATAATTAAAATCAATATTACATAAATGAATTTAATTAATAGCTATCTGTACTTTCTTGGCTATGTAAGATTATTGTCATATTAATATCAATTATATATAATAAAATTTTATTAAAATGAAAACATAAATAAATACTTAATGAATGAATATATGTATATCATTAATTAATTTATAACAACAATGTAATATTTATTCTAATAATATGTTATATCTATTTAGGTTTAAGAATGGTAATTCTGATTTTTATAGTATATTCATGGACAATTAGACAGATAACACAGAAAAAGAGCTAAATCTAATATAAAGTTTTATACAATTGGAAAAATTTAACAATG
>JAMXBB010000130.1:0-20875 GCA_024138015.1 Lumnitzera littorea | reverse complement strand
CTCTTTTCTTTTTCTTTTTTCTTCTCCTTTTTTAACCTTTTTTTTTTTATTACAGTTACATTTACATTGGATTAAACTAAACAAATAAAAAAAATAAAATTAACAAAAGAAGAAGGCCTGGCTTAGATGCAACTAAACATGTAGGTCAGACTTAGGAGATCAAATTGGGTTATGGATGTGAGTGATAGGGGTAAATTCAATTGGTTGGAGCAGATTAGGTCATCGGGTTGAACTTTGAGTCTGGAGTTGTTTAGGTCAGTTACATCTGAGTCATAGCTTAGAGAAGAGAGTTGTAGCTATGAAGGCTCCGTAGGGGTGGTTTCAAGTTGAGTTTTTGCAGGTGAAGGTGTTTCTATGTGAATTTTATTCGGTTTGGGGGGTATAGGGACCATGCCACTTTGTTTGGTGGTGGTTTAAGCAGCGGTTGAAGGTTAGCTATTGGTGGTGGCTACTAGAAGAGAGAAGAGGTTGGGTCTTAGGTTTAGGAATGTGGTGGATGCAGCCACGTATTTGGTTTAGCTCAAGGTAGTCAAGTGGTGGTGGATGTTTACTGTTGGTGTCGTGATGGTTAGGGTTTCATGGTGGTGGTTCGATGGAATAGCTTAAGGGTCATGGCGAAGAGCAATAAGGGTTGGGTTAGAGAGCTTAGGCCATAGGGAGTTTGGCTAGGGTGGTGGTGCAGCTTGATGATGGTTGGAGAGGAAGCTACACGATGAGAGGGAGAGCTATGGAGAGAAAGAGTTCGAGAGTAGATTTCTATTGGTTGTCTATGGCCTCTATTGCTTATTCAAGCTCTTACTTATAGTGTTATAGCTTGAATCAAGGATGGAAAGTGATAAAAACATCAATAATTGGAGGTCGAATGGGGGAGGAAGACTTGGCTCAAATCTCAAAATTGAGCATGAATTGGAGTTGATTATTAGTCAAAACCGAGTCCTAACTTTTGTTTTTGCCAAAAGGATTGAGTAGAAGCTTCGAAAAATCAATGGGTAGCTTAAATCATGCGGAGGAAAAGGAAGGAAAAATCTAAACTTTGAGTTTTGCTTGATTTTTAGAGCTTGATTTGAATGCCTAAATGGTTGTATCTAAGCATGCTTTTCGATTCAATATGCAACATTTTGTGTCTAGAACAAGAATTACCCATTAATTAATGTGTTTAAGCATGGAATTCATACAAAAAATGAGGCCAAAGTGAGGGGGTGCAGCTGTTTTGCTAGGGAAAAAGAAGGGAGAGATGGGAAAGAGTGGAGAAAGACAAGCAAAAAGAGAGAGAGATGTAAACGTGGTGCTAATGTAGCACTACGTCAGCTATAGGGTCAAACAGGAAAGTGACACATCTCCTAGAAAACATGTGGCCGATGATGTGTCATGCCACATAGTTGACACATGTCCGTAGCATGTTGCGTGTGAATGACATGTGGTGCGTTCGTGAAGTGCCATATGTTACAACTGGATACATGGCCTAGTAATATTGTAACACATAGTAGGTATGTTTTTTAGAAAAACAAAAGGTATTTCTACCTTTGGTGAGATTCGAACCCTAAACCTTTAAACCATATGCAATGCCATGTTTAAGTGGTTTACCATTAAGCCTGTGCCATGTCCATATGTGCAATCAAATTGCACATATGGACAAGGTTCATTTGGGCTATATTTGAATCTAAACCCACATCCAACACCCATCTCCTAATTATTATAAAAAAAACAATAGAACTAAATTAAAAATTATATTCTATTAAACTATTTAAAAATTTATTATTTATTATTTTTTTAATTTTCTAAATTTTCTATTTTTTGTATTTTTTTCTAAATTTTTTACTTTTTTGTAGTTTTCTAAGTTTTTTATTTTTATGCTTTTTCCAAATTAAGACCTCTTACCCTATTCTAAAAAAAAAACACGGCTCACCTCTCTAAGTGCTTAATTTAAAACAAGTACAAATCACATCATCTAGTCCCCTAATTGTTTCCTTATGTTTATCTTTATTTGAGGGAATTTTTTTATTTTTTTCCCTTTTTTTTCATTTAATTTTGAAAGTAATTTCACCCATCAATAAGTCCCAAAGTAGATGACCTCAAGCTACTAAGTATTAAGACTATCCTTCGAACCATCCACTGCTACTTTTATGCAATTAACCAATTTTTCCTCTGTCTCTCTCATATTTAAGTTCATCTTTCATATGAACTTCTCTCTTAACCGTTGTAGCGAGCTTTTAGCCAACAATCTCGAGCTCCTTACTAAGTTGATAGGCGTTATTTCACACTAAGGAGGTACCCCACAGGCTTAGTTACTCAAGTTAATGAAGCCTATAGGTAAACTTTTATTCAATTTAGTCAAACTATTTATTAATTTTTCATCCAACTACATTGAATTTTTAGGAAACTTTCAAGAAATAGGCATTCTTTGTCAGAAATTAGAAAGGTCTTAAGGTTTCTCAAGAGTAAGTATACACTAAAATAAAATATAGATAACTACTTCACAATTGGCAATGTTCTTCCTAATTCTAATTCTAAATTTAAGTCTAAATAACAAGAAATTCTGTACTTCATACAAATTTCATTATTCAATTATAGTATAGTGTAAAAAGGTCATTATGACTAAGCAAATTCAAGAAAAAATCGAAAAAATTATCCCAAAAATTTACTCTTTCTTTAGATGAAGAATTAAAGGCAAATAGATGTATAATATCAAACAAATTGAGTTTATATCTCAAAAAAAAATTTAACAAAAACTTAAGTATGAGATCAAATTAATTCTACTCAATGCTATAAATTATACTAGTATGATATGACTCTATTCTTCCCCCACACTCAGCTTGTAATTGTCCTGAATGTAAAATAATCAGTAATAGCACAAAAATTAATGGGAAAAAAGGAAAGAGAAAATAGATAAAGGAAATTGAAACTTCCTTAGCTTAAGCTCATGCACTAAATCTTTTGAAATTTCCATGCTAGATTCCATCCACACAATTTGAAGTCCCAAAGGCCTTGCAAAACTATACAAAGAAAAGGAAAGAAAAAAGTAAAATACGTGAAGAAAACTAAAGACTAAAATTAAAAATAAAACTTAAATTACTCCTAAAACTACTCCTATAAATAAGAAAAGTTCATTAAAAAGCAGTATAAAATAATAGAAGTAATACTTTGCTAACTATAATGCATCAAAAACAAAGAAAAGTACAAAAACTAACAAATAGAAATCTCCTAAAAGCACATCCTACTAATTCTTCTCCATCTCTTATCTCGATTTGCTCGTCATCTACATCTTCAATGTCAGTATCCATAGCCATTATATCATCTTTCTCATCTTAACTCTCCTCTTCATCAACCTTCATATCCTCATCATCATTAGTAATGTCATCTTCCCTTGTAGGTGGAAATTCAATTGCAAATTTGTCAGCCATACTTTCATGAAATACCAAAAATTGAGATTGGCACCTAAACGCTCTTTTTAGAGCTTAGTTATAAGTACATTGAGATTTAATTGGTTCTCTAATATCTCTCCTTACCTCTTGAAATTAATGTGTTAAGTCATCTCTCATGGAAGATTCGACTTATTTTTTCCCCTAAGGTATCTTCTATATCATTAGGTAAAAGACCCATACAATGACAAGTTGCAATTGACATTAGTATAACATCCATTGCCACCATTAATTAGGGATGGCCTTAAAAAAGCTTCAACTTCCTAGTTAACTTGGAAGAAGAAAAAGGGAATAGAGAAAAATACATACCTAGTGTGTGATTTGATTGTAAGAAAAACCTTAATTGCAAGAAAGAAATTGAGCATAATGTAGGAAGTTATGGACGAAATTTGCATGGCCAAATTCACCTAGTAGCTAAGGAGGATCATACCTTCATTTATGGGCATCATCTTAAGTGTGCTTCTCTTGACTCCTATGTTGATCACTCACAAATTCTCCTTTGCTTGCTACATAAAACTTGTTCAAAGTTTTGATCAATGCATGGAATAATTCAAATTAAGCTGCTAAATTCAAAAATAATAATCTAACTAGAGTAAAATATTATTTTTACAATGAATAGGAAAAAGAAAAAACAAAAAGTATAAGTAAATAAAGTACAAGATTCCATCGCTTTCAATTCTATCTTGATCCCATAAGTCTGAGTTTCATTTATTTGCTTCCTAGCACTTCTGAGGGTCTTTCTGACATCGGCTTGACTAATTATCGAATTAAATTCCCAGTTTTGTCCATCTATCCATTCAAACATTCTAAAAAGCTATATGTTACTCTTGGACATGTCTTACAAAAGAAAACAACGATAGCATAAATGATTTGAATAATAAAAACAAGGAAGGAAGAAACAAGTAAAGAATAATGATTAGAATAATAAGTCAAAGGGTTTTTGTAATATTCAAAATCCTTAGTCCTTAGCAATGGCAACAGAACCAAAAACTTAATGGGAAGCAAATATACCAATCAGTTTCATAGTATAGAGGATTTGAGTCCGAGTGTTGATCTCTTAGGGACTAACTATGAATTACTAGTACTTCTCCTTATTTTCCTATTATCTAACCTAACAATTAGGTTTAAATGCTGAATTTCCATGAACTTTAGTATTCAAATATTAAATTTCCCCATATAATCCATGCCATATTCAATCTTATCCTTCCTATTAGATAGTAAGAGTTCCTACACTAAGTTAACCAAAATCACTTCTCAAATTAACTACTAACCTCAATTACACTCTACCTAAATCACTTCTGCAATAAAATATTATAAGATCATATTAAGTCCTTGTACAATATTATTATGTTACTTTAATTTGGAGAAATCAAATAGCTAAGCCCCAATCTATTCAATTACTTCTAATTACACCAGTCCAATCACAATAGGATCTCATGAACTCTAACACTGAGTTAATAACCTAGGTAAATATTAATTCAGCACAATAAAGCACAATTTAATTAAATGTCCATAGCAAAAAATCATAGATTGAATTAAAACAAAAGAAATAATTTCACATAGATTCTAGGATTCAATATTCAAATATTAAAAATAAATAAATTAAAACATGGCAAAGAAATTAAAAAGGAAAAAACTAAACATGAGAGAGGATTAAGAGACAATGCCCTTAAGCCTTGAACCCTAACCTAATGTAAGAATTGGTTCACTATTTACAAGGTTTATAAAACTATTTATAGTACAAATGAATCTTCAAAACATATCTCCAATGTATCTTCAACATACCTTGTAATATCTCAAAGACATCTCTTTTTTCCAAATTAAGCTCTAATAAATAAAAGATACATGAAAGCATGGCATCTTCTTAGGCCTTAAATGATAGGGATCAAGGACCAGTCACTCGCTTTCGAGCTCAAGGGCTTTCTCACATGGTCTGTCGAGCTATCCGAGAAGAGTTAAGCACCAAGGAGCAGTATTTTCCCCAATCCAATCTACCGAACAACTTTGCTCTCCACAACATTCAGGAAGCTGCCGAGGTGATTTGCCCACACATGGTGCCAACCCTTCCTCGTACCTCAGTCCAAGCACCAAATCAGGAAAAAAACCATCTCTAAAGTACCGAGGTAGAGTTAACAATTGTGAAGGACCAACTCAAATGTGAGTTGCCCTTGATCCAACCCTTATCCAACCCCAGCTGTTAAGGCACCAAACTACCAACGTTGAACAAACCTAATTAAAGGACCACCCTTGCTCGGCTCACAATATTGTTAGAATCGCAAATTGAGTAAAACATATATGTGCTGTCCTTTCTGACACCCGTATTGTCCTTTTTTTATAGAAGATGTTCTTTTGCATAATCTCATTTCCCTGTAAATTATTCTCCTTTTGTTTAGCAAATGAGGATCCATTCTTTGTAATTTCAGTAACTTAAGACTTACCTTGATAGGGTACTATAAATACTCACATAATATATTAGCAACATGAAAAAAAAAACACAAAGAAGAGTAAACTGAACTTTTTTTTACTCTCTCTTAAGCTAAGTATCATTTTTGCTTACTCTTGAGTTACTCTTATCTAACCCATTCGAGCATGGACTAATGGTAAGTGACCTCAAACCATACTTGTGCATCATATCAAGTGTGACCCAAGCTCGTGTAAGGTGTTAGTACGTCATATCCATCATCGATGTACGGGAATCCTTGCTCATCCCTCGATTATCATTTACTTTTCAAGCCATCTCATGGCTTGGACCCACCCCCTTTGGTTACAAGAGATATTGGGTCCATGTGTTCATCTACGAATCCATAGCATTAAATCTCTTAAAAATGAAGAAAACTCACAAGTTATAATATGTTTAAAGGGAAGAAATATGACCGTAATTCTCAAGTGTGAATTTCTCTTCCTAAAAATTGCAAATAAGTGAAACAGGAGAATCACTACTAAGATTCATGCACATGATTCTTTTGAATACCAAATTCTTCATTTTTTTTCCTTACTTTTTGGGTTTGATTTTAATTCATGATCAATACTCTTGTGTGTGATTTTTTTTCAAGGCTTCAAAACTCATATAAATCATCTTCAAATCATATCAAAGTTGATTAAATTCTTCAAATTCATCAAACAAAACCTAAAAGACAAAATATAAACTAATCAAGGAGCAAAACCACTAAAGATACCTAGGACACATATAAAAATACTATCAAAATAACCCATAAAATATGTGCAATGTAACATTTATCACTTACTAACATCATCTATCTCAGACTCTTAATTGGGCCTCTATGGGGGGCATAGCAAATTAAACCCGTTTCCTTATCAATAGTTGAGTGATCAATCACCTAAGTCTCAAGAATAGCTTGTGAGGAGTTGTTGGTCTAGCGTTTGAAGAACTAGACAAAAATCTCAAAATAATTGACTTTTTTTATTGGTTAAAATGTGATGTAGCAACTAAATGTGATGGAGCATTCTAATTTAATATCAGGTCAAGATGCTTACAAGTTTGGCTTTTCTAATTTGCTCCTATATATCTTGAACTCAAAAGGCCTTTTCATAAAAGTGAGGATCTCTCAAATTTCAATAACAATTTCACCACCCGACTCAATTCTAATTAAACTACAAATATCCTCAACCCTAATCTCAATCCTAGTATTCATCTTAGCACCTAGATTCCCATTGTCATCTATTTTATAGGAAATTTTTCAATAAAAGTACTTGATAGCATCGTTATGTACCTCATTAAGAAGCTATAGAGTGTCTAAGATGTGGTTGGTGATCATTGTTGGGAGTTAAGGAATTTCAAACTCGTCTAGCACTAGTAAGGGATAACGGATGTCCATATTCACTTGAAGGTTCTCAAATTTTTCAAAAAAGGTAGCATGCTTGTTGGAAAGAAATAGCTGACAATTAAAATGTAAAGAAGCAGGCCCAAAGCTAACTTTAGGGGCCATTTGGGAATTTTCACAAACACTTAGCAAGTTATGTTTAGTTGGTGTAGATTTAAGTGAATGTGAGAAGATGGAGAAGAAGATCAGAGAGAAAGAAAATGAAAGGTGAAGTATGATGTAGGAAGTAAGGGTTTAGTGATGGAATGAGTGATTTTAGGAACAAAATGAAGATTTGAGAAAATGTAAGGTAAGGGTTGTAGGAGAGAGGGAAAGTCAGCATGATGGTTGAGAGAAAATGAAGGAGAAATAAGCCAATTTTAAACTACCATCTTAATGGTAGTAGTAAGTACTGATAGGTTGATTTAAATGCATTTAAGCTTGTTCTCTCATTTGCTTCATCAGCTTGTGGGTATAAAGAAGTACTTATAGGTCAGTTTTGTGAATAGAAAGGTTTGAAGGACATTGCTTCCTAGCCTACACTAACTTGATAGTACCTACGTAAATTGGTAAGTTAGTTTGGGAGATTGTAAACTTTTCTTGTTTTTTAATAACTGTCCAAGTCTAACTAACATAGCAAATGTACTCATTTGATACCATGAATTCATGATCTGTCTAAGCATTTCAAGACAAGTTTTATTTCATCCAAAGATAAATATATATATATATATATAATTCATATTTTAGCTAACTTAACGTAAAATTAACAAAACAACTCTATCAGTTGATGTTGATTCGATAACAAACCAATATGTGCGCTACCAACCAATTTCAAGCACTAAGTCTTAGTTCTAGAAAACTAACACTTTAAACAAGTTTCAATACCATATTTAAGCTTGTTAGGAACAAAATATAGTAACAAAGATAAACATTTCTCAAAATCACTACTTTAATTGATAAGAATCAATCCCCTAGACAAATCACAAGAAGCCAAGCTAGAGGACTTCAAGGGCTTGTATAGAAAATACTAGCTCTAAGCTATAGCCGAGATGGGGACTCCTATCTTGATCCAACCTCTAGCTAACTCTCTATCAAATCCTCACGTATGTCTAACGTGCTTTTGCCCAGCTGTAAAGTCTTAATCTAAAAAGTAACCTAGGAAAGACTAACTTAGTCAAGCTCACCAATTGACCACTAGCGCCTGACTCCAATTCTTTGATTGATGTATTATATCCGGTGGGTTATAGGCCAAGTAGGATCGAGTTGTGAGTCATATCCATTCGGTAGCTGCCCGGACTTTGCTAGTTTCTTTTCTATTATCCTTTCAGTTTGTTCGTTGTGGTACCCCTCCATGTGTGTGAGCTCGAAAATGCATCAACTTCACTGGTATCAAAGCATGGTTCTATGAGGGAGTGTGTGAAGTTGCAGTGAAGTTTTTGTTTGCCTTACTGTTTGTGGCTATTGTGTTCCTTCCATAGCTACTACAGTGTATTGTGTGTGTTTGTAAGTATGATTTCATTGTTACTCTGTCTTACTCTGTTTTTCATCAAGAAAATTGAGCGAGTTTATTTCTATTCTATTTAGTGACTATTAAGTATTAAGGTTGTTAGTAGTTTGTTAATCTATTAAAAAAAAAAAGTATTACACTATGTCAGATTCAAGTGTTCAAGGAGTTATCGGTGACCAAAGTAGTAGTGCTCAACCTGGTCATGGTCATAACAATAGTAACACCTTAGGGTCCGTTGACGACAAACTTGATAAGCTCACCAACCTTATTGAGAGTCTAGTCATGGTGATGTAAGTAAATAGGCAATAGCCCAAAGGTGTACAGCCACCTAACCTACAAGAACTTGCCCCTAAGAGACACCATGGCCAAGGTGACCAAATCAACTACTTAGTTTAACCATAGCGAGCTGCAGGAGTAGCACGCTAAGTCGCTAGATGAAGATTGGAGTTGAAGGAGATTGAGGAAGAAGATGAGGAACCAGATGTTGAAGAATTTAGGGAGGAAGAAGAGGAAGCTAACTATTACCCATTATAAAGACAAAGACACTAAGCTTCTCGAGAGCTAAATAATGTCAAGGGTCAAATCCCACCCTTTAGTAGAAGTGGAGATGCCGATGAATATTTAAAATGGGAAGAGAAGGTTAAGAAGGTGTTTGATTGTTACAAATACATAGATACTATTAAGGTCTAAATTGCTACATTGGAGTTTACTGGGTATGCAACAATGTGGTGGAAAAATATGAATATAGCATGAGCAAGGAAGGGAAGACGAGGTGTTAGAACTTAAGATGAGATGAAGAGGTTATTGAGGGGTAGATTTGTGCCCGAGACATACTTATAAGATACGTTTGCAAAATTGCAGGAGCTTCACCAAGGAAACCGATCTGTTGATGACTATATCAAAGAGTTCTAGATGTTGATGATCCGAGTCAACTTAGAAGAACCAGAAGCTTGTACAGTATCAAGATTCATTTCTAGACTCAAGTATAAGATTCGCAATATCATTGAAGTATAGAGGTTTTATACTTTAGAAAAGGTAATCAATATCGCGCAAAGGGTCAAAAAGCAAAGGAGAAATGTTGCTAACTAACTTGGGCAAACATTCTCCCGAGCTCCCATATCGTGCCAACCAATTCAATCCAAGTCGAGGAGGCCATACCGAGCAAAGGAAAGGAACAACCAACCTGATGAATGCCAAGTAGACCAACATAGCCGAATAGGACAGTCGAGCTGACTCGAAGCTAGGCTGACCTTAAGAAACTATAAGAAGGGTTAGCCATCCAGATGGAAGACTAGTAAGATGAAGTGTTTTAAATGCTTAAGCCTTGGACACATGGCTGTTGAATGTCCAAACCGGCATGTTATGATACTTCGAGAAGACATAGTAGATAGTACCGACAAGAGAGACCTTAAGGAAGAAAAGAATATTAGAGAACCTAAAGTGGAAGAGGAAGAGGAAACCTATGTCTATGTCGACTAGGGAGAAGTAATGACCCTAGTCCTGAGATGAGTCCTAAATTCCTTGTTGAACTCTAAGGAGGACCAAAGAGAGAATCTGTTCCATACCAAGTGTACCATTAAAGGCCAATTGTGTACAATCATCATAAATTGAGGAAGTTGTACTAATGTCATTGCATAGTCCTTTGTACAAAGGTTGCGTCTACCGACCTTAAAGCATCCCTAACCTTATAAGCTACAATGGCTTCATGATAAGGGAACTTTGCATGTAACTGAATAAGTGACCATACTATTCAGTATTAGGAACGTATACAGGGACGAAGTAGTGTGCAATGTTGTCCCTATGGGAGCTTCACATTTGCTGCTTGGACAACCTTGGTTGTCCAACCAACGTGTCACTTACGACAGATATAAGAACACCTATGCCTTTGTCAAGAATGGAAAGAAGGTAGTGTTGCAACCACTAACCCCATCCTAAGTAAATGAAACCTATAATCAGCTTACCTGAGCTAATAAGAAGAAAGCCTTAATGATGAGCCATAGAGGGCTCCAATCTGCTGAGAAGGCTAATGAACTGATGTTCTTGTTGGTTAGAAGATTGATGGAGATGAAAGAATTGCCGAATGTCCTAGAAGAAATCCGAAGATTACTAAATGAGCTCTCCGACCTATTTCCAAAAGAACTGCCACTAGTTTGAGGCATAAAGCATTGTATTAATCTACAGCCAGATGCTGCCCTATCGAACCAACTCGTATACAGGATGAACCTTAAGCAAGTTGCCAAGCTAAAAAGATAGGTAACTAAACTTGTTGAGCGAAGTTATGTAAAGGAGAGCATTAGCCTTTGTATTGTTCTAGCTTTGTTCATCCTAAAGAATGATGGTTCATGACGATACATGACGTATGTACATTGATAGTCGAGTAATCAACCAAATTATTGTCAAGTACAAATATACGATACTGAGGCTCGATGACATGTTAGATGAGCTTAATGGAGCAAAGATATTTTTGAAGATTGATCTGTGAAGTGGTTATCACCAAATTTGTATTAAGCCAAATCAATCACTCAAACACAGTCTATAATTAAAATTTAACACATAGAAACCAATTTCGAGCATGAAAACTAAGGCATGGCAAAATTGAGCATATATGAACCTAAATGCATAGTCAACTTCAAGTGTGCTTAGAATAAGTCAAATAACAAAATTTATGCATGAAACCTATATGAACATGTTTCTTTGGCCTAATATCATGTTGTAAGTTGGTTGGTTCATTGGAAAACTTAATTTTTGCAAAAATCACTATCTTAGTTCCTAGTGCCTTAGCTTTCATCTTGTATGATAATTCCCAATTCTCTTTTTAATGTGCAAAATAGATCCTTACTTAAGGATTTTGTAAAAATATCCACTATTTGATTAGGACATTGGTATACTTGAGTATAGGATTGGGTTTTTAGTTAAATTGATAGCATTAGTTTTACCACATCAAATTAAGACATTAGTATACGTAAGAAAATTATCATGTAAGGTTTGCTTCATCCAAAGGATTTGAGCACAACAACTACTGACATCTATATATTCAGTCTTAGTGATTGATAATGCTATGGAGTTTTGCTTCTTTGAATACTATGAGAGGAGTTATGAAGGAAGTCACATATGCTGCTTATGCTTTTCTAATTAGCCTTACAACCAACAAAGTCAGCATAAGAGTATCTTACTAGATTGAAAGAAGTAAGCTTAGGATACCATAAGCCAATTTCAATAGTGCTAAAAAAATACTTGAAGATGTGTTTTACCGTACTCAAATGAGATTCTTTAGGGCAAGATTGAAAGGCATACACATAAACATATGGCAAACATAATGTTAGATCTAAATGTGGTCAAATACAAAAAACTACCTATCATGCCTCTATACGTCTTTTCACGTACTTTTCCATTTTCTTCTTTATCAAGTTTTAATGTAATGCTCATTGGGGTAGCCTAGTATTGCAATCATTCATTTTAAATCTTTCCAAGAGCTTCCTAGTATATTTAGCTTGGTTTATAATGGTTTCATTCATGATTTGTTTAACTTGAAGACTTAGGAAATAGTTGAGTTCCCCCATCATTCTCATTTCAAACTCATTTTTCATACATATGACGAACTCTTTAACAATGCTCATGTTGATAGCATTGAACACAGTGTCACCTACATATATTTGAACAATCAACATATTTGACTAATGTTGCTTGGTAAACAACATTGTATTAGGCTTTCCTCTAGAAAATCCATTGTTTACCAAAAAGCTACTCAATTTGTCATACTAAGCTCTAAGAGCTTGTTTAAGACCATATAATCCTATTATACTTATAGACATGATTGAGCAATTCACTATCTTTAAAACTTGATGATCACTCTACATATACTTCTTTGATGAAGCCATCTAGGATTCTTTGACATCCATTTAAAAAAGTTTGAAATCTTTGAAAATTGTAAATGCAAAAATCATCTACTAGCTTCTAACCTAGCAATTAAGGCAAAGGTCTCATCAAAATCAATGCCTTTTTCTTGATTATATCGTTTAGCAACAAAGCATGCCTTGTTCCTAGTTACTATGTAATAAAGTGAAATTAGTATACATATTATATAGTTATTTTGTCCTATTTTGTATTAATCTAGCTAATTCCATAGTTTTTTTAGCTTAATTTGTTTCACTTTCAGTTTCAAGGACTTTAGGAGGCATTTGATGAAGTTTCAGGAATTTTTATCAATTTTGAAGTATTATCGAACAAAAGCATTAATCAAGGGATTGAAGAAGAAGAATATTGAGCGAGAAATAAAGTCTAAGAGGGAATACGGTTGAAGACCATGGCTACAGTCTATGCCTATGTACCCTATGTCTTTAATTTCCATTGAATTTTTGAAGATTTTGAACAAAGTACAAGTGCATGCCTAACCACTTTAGTTATATACCTTGCTCATGGACTTGCAATGGATTGTGAATCTTCTATTTTTGTTAAGTTTTCTTTTTAAATATAGGTCAACTCAATATAGATAGATGTCTAAGCCTAGGTTTGCAAAAAGAGCTCCCTTAGGTAAGGTCATAGAGTAGTATTATATTGAGGGTTTTCATATGTATGGTTCCTCATAGGATCAATACTTAGATTCATATTTATTTCATCTATATTATAACTTGATTAGGTACATTTGCTTAATGCCAATCAAGTTTTAGCCTAACACTAATCAAGTTCTACACGTTAATTAAGTTTTTGAAAAAAACTTAATTGGCATCAGTCAAGTGTACCTAATCAAGTTAAAGTATAAATAGAACAAATGTGAGTTTAAGTGTTAATCCCATAAGAGACCACACATGTGAGAACCCCAGATTACTAACAATTTACCATAAATCACCAATTATCTAACTTAACAATGTTGGATAATTATGGTTAAGAAGTAAAGATGGATAAGAAAAGATAGATAAAAGTAATAAAATAAACAAGAACAATTAAAATAAACAAAACTACATAAAATAAACAAGCATGATTCAATTAAATTAAAGAGTGAATAATCGTTAGTAAATCGTTTTGATTTATTACTTAATTCTATGTAACTTTCAATCTTAATTACTCTTTGGACCATGGAGATGCTTAATTTCAATTGACCAGACTCACATCTTTTGCCACTTCTTAATCTTAAAACCCTCTCTACCTAAATGACTTCTAAAGAAAGTATCACAGAATCTCGTGAAGTACTTGAATCTTGTTATTAGGTTAGCCATTCTATGTTACCCTAATTCAGAGAAATTAGTACCTAATCTCTTAGCATACTCAATTCCTTCTAATTACACTTATCTCTTCACTGAAGGACTCGCATCTCAAATAACAAACACAAACATTGAACTAGTAACCTGGGTAAATACTAATTCAATGATATTAAATAGTGTAATTAGATTTCTAAAGATAAAATCATAGACTGAATAAAAGAAAATTGTTGCAAGAGAAACTATCATTCAATAATTATTCACTAAGAACAAATTAAAAGACATGATGAAATTAAAGTAAGAAAGATGAGGAAACCCCAATATAATTCTATTCTATGATCATACCTAAGGGAGCTCTCTCTATAAACTTAGGCCTAAACATCTATTTATAATGGGTTGACTTAGATTTACAAAGAAAACTTAACAAAAATAGAAGATTTGCAATCCATTGTAAATTTGTGAGCAAGGTACATGGCCGTAGTGCTTAAGCGTATACTTTGACTTTGTTCGAAACCTCAAAAAATTCAATAGAAATTAAAGACATAAGGTATACGAGCATGGACCACAACTATGGCCTTCAATTGTGCTCCTTCTTGGACTTTGTTTCTCATTGGAAATTCTTCTATTTCAATCATTTGTCAATGCTTTTGTTCTAAAGTACTTCAAAACTTAATAAAAATCCTTGAAAGTCCATCAAATGCCTCCTAAAGTCCCTAAAATTGAAAATAAAATAAATTAAGCTCAAAATACTAGAATTAGATAGATCAATATGCAAAGTATCACAAAATAACTATAGAATATATATACTAATTTCACATTATCAAATACCTCTACACTTAAGTTTTTACTTGTCCTCAAGAAAAACAATAAAAATAAAGGTTATCATAAGGACATGGTAGTTAAAAGTTATCCTTCAAAAAAATAAGCCCTCAACTCCAAGTAGCTTTGTAAAACTTTCTCCGAATCACCTTCTTTCCTTAACTTAATAATGTCTTCAAAACACTTAGATAATAACACCTTATGAACTACTAGATTTCAATAATCAATCTTAATAATTTAGAGTTAACCATATCACTTACAAAAACTAAACTGGAGATTAAAAGAAATATCAATAGACTAAGAAAAAGTTATAAATATTCCACTACTCTAACTCAAAGGGAGGAGAATCCTCCCTTACTAATATATTTTGTAAAACTAGATTAGATATATGTTATATTAATTCATCCTTTGATTGCCTCTCTACTTCTTTCTATTTTTATTGGGAGGCTTTTAAGTCCAATTTAATTTCTCTTTACCGTAGCTAATTAGCATTAAAAAAGAACCTTGCTCTTCTAGTAAACCAAAGCTAATCCTTACTAATTTAGCTCTTTTATCCATTTAGTGGTTGTAATCGAGAAGGCATCTCACTCTACTAAGGGACTAAGATAGATCCTTAACAACTTTAATTAAATTTCCTTTTTCTAAAAAAAAAAAATAATAATTGGTAGTGAGAAAGAGTCTTACTCTTTTAAAGGACTAAGATCGATTCTTATCAATCTTTTAACAATTCTTTTATCAATTTAATTTATGTCTCTAATTACTTTGATTTTTCAAAAGACTTTTAAAAAAAACCCTTCTTTATTCATTCAATCTAAATTTTTTTGAAAAAAGGAATAGATAACTATCTTCTAGAATTAAGCTTAGAAAACAAAACAACTAATCATTAACCTGTTTACGTCTATCATAATCTCAAGTCTAAGTCTAAATTTTAGCAATAGAGAACTCTGAATTATAAGGATTTAACCATTCAAATTCAATAAAGTGTTCTAAATTCATAAAAGGTTGTAGTCAAATTCACAAAAAAAAAAAAAAAAAAAAAAATTGCCTCCTTAATATATAGGGGCTATAAATTTCTAATAAATTCAAAGAAAATTCAAAAGTTTAAGTAAGTATCTGAAGTGTTAACATACATAACTTATCCTTCCCACCCTACTCCTCCCCTACCTACTTAAGTTTTACATTATCCTTAATGTACATACCAAACAATGCAATTCAAAAATAAAAGTGAGAGAAAAATAAAAACATAAAGAAAAAAGAGTTAGGACTTCCTTAGTTTTTGCATTGATCCTTGAAAGATTCTAAAGCCTAGGATCTAAATTCTATTGATCCAATTAAGCTCATGTTTTTCTTTGTATCTAACAATACCAATTGTAAAATAAAAAGAAGTTGACTAGATAAAATAAACTAAATAAAACAATGACTAATTTAAGTGCCAAATGTTAGTATCTTGCAAAATTTAAAAACATGGAAAAGATTAAACAATTATCTAAGATAAAAGAGTAATAGTAAACAAGTTAGGGAGTATACTCATCTAAAATGAAAAAATAATAATAATATTTTTTAAAATAAAATAAAAGGTGTAAGGGAAACTCATTTTTCATCCTCATCCTCATCCTCTTCTTCCACGCCCTCCTCCTTAATCTTCTCCTCAACCTCTTTATTTGAGTCAAGCTCTGGCATGGGTAGGGATGGTGATGTTTAGATTCCCTAATGAGCAACAAGTGCATCCCTTCTAACCTCAACATGATCAATGTTATGCATAGAATCCTTTTCTCCTTTAGTATCTTCCTCATAATCCTCTTATTCATGCTAAATATTGAAAAAAAGATGATGAACCAAATCGTAGCTAGGATGATGAAGATGTAGGCTCACCAAAAGGCTCAAGAAGTGGACCCTTAGGTGCTGGAGGAAACTTCATGGCACTAATAGACTCATAACTTAAAGGAGTAGGAGTATCTAGTTCCAACATGTGGGGGAATGTCATAAAAATAGGGAGTGTTTCTCACCAATTGGGTGACAAAGGGACTTGGGAAAGTAAAACTTAAATGACCCTCATCTAACTCTTAGATTTATGGCTCATCAATTAGCAATACCATGTAGGTATAAAATATCCCTTTCATTTATTATCTCTTAGCTATTCTTTCTTCCAATGAAACTCTTACATAGAATATAATGGACCAATCTAAGAGTTGGATCTCTTAGCTTTGAAGCCTTATACCTCATCGAGTTATAAGATCCTCTTTCATGATTAGTCAAGTCAACCTATACAAAAGACTCATAAACACCCTATGGCAACTTATATAACAACTCTATACACTCTTTAGTCTTAACATAGCTTGTAGAATATATACCCATCCTCACAAGCAACTTAATAAGTGGCATGGTCCCCTTTTGACCATTATACCTAAAATACAAAGTATTACTCCTAGCATTTTTAATGTTATTGATAGCTAACCTTAATGTACTAAGCATTTCTAGTGTTTATTCCTTGTATGCTGGTTTATTGATTGTCAAAAGCCAGTCCTATCCACTAAACTTAATTAACTACCTCACTTTAGCATCATAGCTAACATGAACAAGTGAATCCTAGCTCAAATATGTGGTCTAGCAAATTGCCTTCTTTGATTGCCGAAGATATCACTTCTTTTACTACGATTCATGGAATGTTAAGAGGGGATGCATAGGAATTACGCTTGAATTCTTATATGGCATGTTTAACCCTCGGAATGATCTAGAGTCAAAAAGAAAAGAATTTAACGTTGATGGAAAGAAACAAATTCATGTTGCATTAATAATGGTTAATTCAAGAATCTAACAAGATTGAAAGATGATTCCTAGCTTATTGCTAATTTATTCAATTGAGCAACATTAGAAATCTTTAAATTAGCAAGAGGTTGTATAATGAAATGCTAATTTTTCTACAATTGTGGATTAATGAAATTATAGGATTAATTCAAGAATAAATCCTATATCTACTCATAATCTCCATTGACATGAATAGTAGCATTCAATATGGTTAAAGACTTGTTTTCTATGATCTATACATGTGTGATTACTTCAATCAACCTTAGCATATTGAATTAAATTTTACATCAACAATTTCAACCAACATTCTAAAAATTCTAGGAATTGCTCTATTTGCACAAAATTTTGATCAATAAGTTTCTATATATTTTTAACATGAATTGTATATATCAAATGCTAGTAACAATATCAATAACATGGATTCTACTACTTTCACTCATTTTCCTTTAACATAGAAAATAATCCTTAATAAGCATATGGTTTTTAAGTGATTTCTAGTAAATAATGAGTAAACAACATGTTCATTACATTATTTATCCTAAATCACTTCTAAAAGCTAAAATTTCTATACATGCAGGTCACATTGTTTGTCATGAAACCTTAACTAAAAATCTAGTTTTTATGTACAATAACAACATATCTAAGAAAACAACTAGATAGAGATGATGTATTTACCTTGATTTGTAATGCATGGGGTTGGATCGTGAAGATTTTTAAGGTTTTGGTGCAAGTGTAGAGATAACATTGAAAGATAAGTATGTTTTAGAGAGAGAGAGAGAGAGAAAGAGAGAGAGAGAGAGTATGTGACTTTAGAATCAAATTAGAAGAAAATACCTATGATATTTAAATTTAAAGAAGACTATGGTCAAGAATTACAGTCGTAGGTGTAGCTACAGTCCTTACCTTTGCATCAATATGGCAAACCCTGTCATATCCACAGCTAAGGACCATAGGTGTAGTTTTGGTCGTAGACCTCTCATCCAAAAATTTTCCACTTCTCAAAATAATTTCAAAAGGATCAAGATTGGTTTCATTTACTTGTTTCTAAACACCAATTTAGTTCCAATAATCGATCTGTCATTAAGCCTAAGCAATAAGTCCTATGCCTCTCTTCTATTGATTTAATTAAGCTCTACTTGCATTGCTTGAATTCAAAACTCATTTTTTAGAGCCTTATCAACATTTTTAAGTTCTAGTTGAGATGGAAACACTATATTGCTTAAGTTTCCTAGGGAAGCCCCAGCTTACACCTTATTAGAAGGTTCACCTATTATCAAGTCTTTAAGGTGGTTTTTTACAAATTTATATTCTTTAAGCAAGTTTATATTAGGTTGATCAATTACATCATCTTTCTTAGATACTTCCTTATCCTTTGATTTAATTTGATCCTTGTTAAGACTAAGACCATCCAATTAAGCACTAATATTGTCTATTTCATTTTTTTGGTTTTATACATACCAATGCATCATCAAATACAACATGAATATACTCTTTTACTACTAATGTTCTCTTATTGAAAACTTTATATGCTTTGGTAGTTAAAAAATATTCAAGAAAAATAGTTTCATTGGATTTAATATTAAACTTACCAAGTAGATTGTTTCCATTATTGATCATTAAGTACTTAATACTAAAGGGATGAAAATACAAAATAATAGATCTTTTGCCTCTTTGAAGCTCAAAGTCTTCTTAAGAATATGCCTTATAAAAACATGGTTTGAAATATATAACATGTGGTATTCACCACTGTAGCTTAAAAAATACTTAAGTAAATTGTTTTCACAAAACATGATTCTTGCCGTTTGCATGACAATCCTACTTTTGCTTTCAATGACTCTATTTTATTGAGAGCCATTTTGTATCACAAAACTCTTCTATTTCATTGTTTTCAAACTCTCCCCCATGATCACTTCTTATAGAGGCATCTGAAAGTCTACTTTCATTTTAGACTTTCTTGCAATATTTCAAGGACACACAATATAATTTGTCCTTGCTTGAAAGAAAGAAGGTCTAAGTCTATCTAGTGAAATAATTGAAAATGACGACGGCCTTCCAAACTTAGAGTTTGAGTTGAACCAAATAAATCTATATGTAATAGTTAGAGAGGTCTAAAAGTTGAAATGGCATCTTTTGACTTAAATGGGGATTTTATTTGCTTACCATGTTTATATACTTAGCATACTTTATATTTATCAAAACTAATTTTTGTTGAGTTTTTAACAAGGTCATTTTTAACAATTTTTTATGAGATATCTATGCTACCTAACATACCTTAACTTCCTATGCTACAACCAATTATCATTTTTTAAGTAAACAAATATGTCTCAACTAACAAAACAAATTTGGTCATAATCAATGCTTTCAATAAAACACTTTAATGCAAAATATCACACAATTGGTTAATACTAAACAAATTATATTTCAAATCATCTACAAATAACAAATTCTTGATAGTGAGATAATTATTAATGAGAATGCTACCTTTAACTATGATATGAGCCTTTGGTTGTCTACAAAGGTAATACTTCCTCCATCCTTTAAGTCTAATGTTGAAAACTTGAAAGCATCTCCCATCATATATCTTAAACATTCGTTATCCAAGAATCATTTGTTGCTCCATCTTGAAGAATCCTATAAAACAAAGGACTACTTATTTAGTACCTACTTAATTTGAGTCATTTTGGGTTGGTTGCCACATTATAAGATTATCCTTTGAGGACTCAAATCATTTTACCTTTATGATTCAAAGTGAGGTTGCATCGTATTACACATGTATATATAATATGACCATATCTAATGTGATAGTTCTAAGTTTTATTTTAAGCTTTTACAAAATAACTTTTACAAAACTTGTAAACATTTCCTCTACTATAGCTAATCTCAATTTCATCTAATTCTTGCCTTTGTGAGCCAAGGACCTCATCCAAATTCTTTTCTCCATCTACAAATTTAGTTATGCTTCTCTTTAAATCATCTAAATTAGATTTTAAAATTGTATTGTCAGTTTCTAACCTTCCTAACTCATCAAAAGTGCAATCATCATCATGTACATCTTTTAAGTTTTTAACTTCCTTTTCAAGAGAACTATTAACTTCTTTCAATTTATTATTTTATTCTTAGCTTATCAACTTTTTGTGCTCAATTCTTCATTCTTCCTAGTCAAATTTTCAACTTCTAACTTCATATACTCATTGTTTTCCTCTAAACCTTCTGTTTCATGATTGATTTTTATCGTATTCATGTTTAAATATATCAAATTCATTGCCTACTTCATTCATCATTTGTTTCAACATTTTATTCTTCTTTTGA
>JAMXBB010000129.1:17500-20000 GCA_024138015.1 Lumnitzera littorea | reverse complement strand
CCGCCCTGCGCCCACCCTCCGCTTCAACAGGAATCACACAAGGGTAGATTGATACAATAGAAACCTCTGGTAAAATGCCCGCCCGTAACCCAGCCGATAAAGTACATTACATAGTCCGTTTTCGGGATTGGCGACTTACCCATTCAGTGACTTTGGCACCGGACGTTCCAAAAATGGGTACTATCGGATCGGGTGAATTCAATACTAGACGCCTGTTGGCATTCCAGCCTTCCTTCTCCTTTCCGGGCCTATCCGAAAGAGAATACAGTACTTCTTGGTTGTGAATATATGAATAGTACGAACCACCCCTTTGCTTCGGAACAAAACAATTCGAATTAGGCTCGGTCAACTGGAATGTGTATTATCCATATAGGGGATCTTCCAATTGAGACGATCCATCGACCTGAGACGAAGAGAAAAGTCTATCTATTTTATTTAGTTATTCAGTTAAACTTAAACCAATGATTCGTTATTGGAGCAGATAGCAACAACCATTTCATCCGACATGCGTAGTTTTGATTTTCCAATGGATTTCCATCTTTCATTAATGGAAATTCTTTGATGTAGTGAGTAATAGCTCTGGTTATTCGCTGTTCAAAAATTCTTGTTTAGGCAGTTCATACCATCCATACATAGTGTTTTGATCTAAGATTCAATTCTTCCGTGTTTCAGCAGTAGCATATTGCTCCGTGGAGCTAAGGTCCAAAATATAGAAGAAAGAGGTGTTTCAACGACTCTATCACTCAGTCAATTCTGTTCCACTTAATCCCTATTTCATGGCCACATATTTTTCCGGCTAAGTAATGGGAAACCTTTCTACTGTTCCATGAATCCGATTTTCATTTCATCCGGGAAAAGCCATCTTTTTCTCAACAATGTCTTTGTCATTTGATCCAATAGCCTTCCGTTAGATAGGAACATATTTGATAAATACTGATAACTCTCGGATGGAGTATTAGAACGGAAAAATCCATTAGATAATGAACTATTGGTTCTAAGCCATCTCTGGCGATGAATCAACAATTCGAAGTGCTTTTCTTGCGTATTCTTGATAAACCAGCGTTTATATATAGATGTAGGGGGATCTCTTTGGGAAGTAAGAAGCCCCTTTGACATCTCTTCATCTGCAAAGAATTCTCGATGTGAAAACACAGAGACAAAGGGCTGATCTTTGAATAGGAAAAAGAGTGGATCTGCAGGGTCCCAAATGAATTGGCTTATTCGAAAAAAGCCTTGTTCTTTGGAAGATCTATCTCGTGTCTGGTACTGCATGGTTCCACTCTGCAAGAACTCCGAATCATTCTCTTGAAGCTCATCCTTTTCATCATAAATGATCCGCTTGCCCCGAAATGACCTGGCCCGATAGGGAAATCCCAATTCATTGGTCCTTTCGATACAATCAAATAGAAAGCCCCAAGGGCGCCATATTCTAGGAGCCCAAACTATGTGATTGAATAAGTCCTCCTCTATCTGTTGCGGGTCGAGGACTCCTTCTCCTTCCCCTTCTTCAAACTCCGATTCGTATTTTTCATAGAGAAATCTCTGATCAACGATAGAACAAGATCCATTTTGCATCATATCTAAGGGATTCCTTGGTTTGGGCCGAAGAAGCAATGTCACTCGATCATTATCAAACTGACTGCAATCTTTTTCTGTCCGCGAGGATCCCACCAGAGCGCCTTCTACTTCTAATAGGCCATGAACTAGATCAGAATCATTCTCAACGAGTCCATAAGAAGTGATCCCGTTTTTTTCATCGGATCCGGGTAGAGACCAAAGGTCTTGAGCGATCAATCCGGCAGAACAACTCAAAAGATAAAGAAGTATCGTTAATTTCTTCATGCTCGTTCCAAGTTCGAAGTACCATTTGTACAAAAAAGAATCCCCTTCGTTACATGATTTCTTCTTCATATAGATAGATATAGGATCTATGGGGCAATTACTTAGAAGTACATTTTGTGCAACAGCCCTTCCTATCTGATAGAAAAGGATCCCATGATCCTGAACCGATCTTACCTGGGATCGCAAATCCCAAGTTTGTCTATGAAGAGCAGATCTAATTGTATTAGTGTCTAGAATTGATTTCTTCTGTGTAATACTAATCGATAGGGCCTCATTGGTAAGTGCTACAAGATCTCGTACATTGGAACCCATGGTTATGGACCCGAATCCATTAGTATGGAACATTTTCTTTTCCAAGTGAAATCCCCTAGTATATGAAAGGGTGAAAAAGTGCTTTCGTTGTTGTGGAATAAGAAGCCTTCGTATCTTAATGCATGTATTTAATTTATTCGGAGCTATTAGAGCGGGATCCACTTTTTGGGGAATATGAGTCGAAGCAATAACAAGAATATTTTTAGTGGAACATCTTTCACAATCCCTGGAGAGATAGTTCACTAATAGACCGAGGGATAAGTAATTCGACTCATTCACATCCAGATCATGAATGTTTGGAATCCATATTATGCAAGGAGACATTGCTTTTGCTAATTCGAATTGA
>JAMXBB010000129.1:0-5000 GCA_024138015.1 Lumnitzera littorea | reverse complement strand
AGACATATAAATTTGATTAAGTGAATTTCGAAGTCAAATCACAAACCGAACTTAGGAAAGATAAATAGATCTGTTTCGACACGACCGAATTATATTCGGTCAATACACTGTTGTCAATATGAATGCTTAGATAAAGAATGCACTGAAAAAAAAAATTAATAAAAGACTTGTGTTGGCTTGGATTTACACTAGATATACAATATACATAACTAGAAAAAGAAAAGCATAGGTAAAAGAAGAAATTAGGGAAGAAATAGGAAAGAATCCCAGGTTTAGTTCTTTCTTATAATGACGTTCCAACAAAAACCGAATCGCAGGAAGACCAAAATTTGCTATTTCTCGTCGCTCCAATTATTCATTTCTTCTATCGACCTTATGTCAATAAAGTTAGATCAAAAAACAAAAAAAAAAAAGAAAGTTTGAAGAAAGTAAAAGAGGGAGAGGGAGCGGTCAATAGTATAGTAGACAAAAGCTATTTTATTTCGAAAAAGCTATACAAGAACTGCCCCCACCCTCATCTGTTTTGTTTTTGTATTTCATTAACTGATTTGCGTTTGATTAAGACGACGAAATTCCGTAAAAACCCCGCCTTCTTTAAAATATCATAAACAGTTCCTGTAGGTTGAGCGCCTTTTTCAAGAAAATATAGAATAGCAGGAATATTTAAATAGGTTTGATTATTTATCGGATCATAAAAACCTACTTTCCGAAGATCTCTTCCTTCTCTTCGGGATCGAACATCAATTGCAACAATTCGATAAATGGCTCATTGGGATAGATGTAGATGAACTATAACCCCCCTAGAAACGTATACGAAGTTTTCTCCTCGTACGGCTCGAGAAATTCGAAGTTATGGCTATGTATAGAATTAGAATCTCAAATAGAGATCCATAAAAGTATCAAATTAATTAGACTATGCTTATTTAATACTTCATTTATTCTTCTTTAATCGAAGAATAAATTTGTATTCTCATAACTCAAGTTGGATAATTCTGAAATAGTTCCAAAGAAAAGCTTTAGGCATTTCATTTTTTTTTTTTGTTTTGAGCGGTCTCTAATCCCCCCTTTTTTTGTTTGTCTCGTTTCGAATATATTTCAATTCTTCATTCTCCATCGGGTTGCCGAGACAATTGAAAAAAGGGTATTTCCTTGTTCCAAGATACTTTATCTTTGACTTAAATTGTTGGGTTTAGACATTACTTCGGTGACTTTTAATCATTTCAAAATGGCAGCAACATGCCCCTTTTTATGAATTATTTCTATCAAATAATTATACGAACGGGTGATTTGATTCCCGCACGATACACTTTTGATCAAAAGTGTTTCATTAATCCCAACAAATTTTCCTTTTTTGTTTTGGATTTGAAACTTATTCGAATTGGATCCTTTCGATTTCTAGATCGAAAATATACTTACAAAGTTGGTCAAACTTATTTATTAATTGGCACTAACCTTAGATCCTTGCCCCAGAGAAATGAATCAATACTTTCTACTCGAGCTACATCACGTACTAGTTCCATTAGAACCCAACAGGTTCTATTGGAATAAAGGATGTCGAGCCAAGAGCATCTTCATTCCTATATAATATCAAAATGGTGGGTGTAAAAACCCACAGCTGACTATGTCCGTCAAGTCGTACGTGGCTTTCTACCACATCGTTTCAAACGAAGTTTTACCATAACATTCCTCTAGTTTGGAGTTTGGAACTGGTATGTAATTGATTCAATTATGGAATCATGAATAGTCATTTATTTTTTTTTTCCTTCCAGCCATTCCATAGGAATCCATATTCGATCCAAAATTATACTCTTAATCCAATATTCTACTAAGTAAAAGGGAGTTCAAAAAGATAATCTTTTCTTGAGTCTAAAAAAATAAGACTAATACCTATATTAAATAGATATAAATTTCTATTTAATAGAGATATTAAATATTTCCTGGGACGGAAGGATTCGAACCTCCGAATACCGGGACCAAAACCCGTTGCCTTACCACTTGGCCACGCCCCATTTCGATTTCGATTCGATACTAATAAACAGTATTATAGGGATTGGTTGTTCGTCAATTCCACCCAGTCCAAAAATTTATAGACTATATTGTTCCTAGGATTTTGACACACGTAGATATAGAATTAAATCGAATTTATTGATCATTACATATAATTCAATTAAGATATTGCATGAAAGTATGATTTCTTCTATTTTCAATTGCGAATAGAAGGATTTTTGATTGGGTAAGTTGAAAGAAGGATTTTTGGGTCTACTTTACTTTCGTAATTTTTACCGTATAGCAATTATCAATAACATATTAATAACTCAATCAAAATACAATTATCTCGAAGTCAAAAAAATGTTTGTTATGCTTAATATCTTTAGTTTGATCTGTATCTGTCTTAATTCCCCCCTTTATTTGAGTAGTTTTTTCTTAGCGAAATTACCTGAGGCCTACGCTTTTTTGAATCCAATCGTAGATGTTATGCCAGTAATACCCGTTCTCTTTTTTCTCTTAGCATTTGTTTGGCAAGCTGCTGTAAGTTTTCGATGAGATCTTTAATACGGTCCTAGACATGATTTATCCGAGAAAAAAATTCTAACAATGGATACGGTCAGAGAAGTGTATGAACCCTCGATCTAAACAATTCTTCGATACGATAGCTAAGATAAATCTGAATCATCCCATTTTCTCATTCGAATTCTTTTTCATTTATTGAAAGACCTATTAGAGCTCACGGTGATATGAAAGAAAATTTTTCTTGTAATGAAAGACTCGATTCTTATTACAAATTACAAATGAATTTCGGAAAATTATTTTTCTAGTTTATAGAAAGCATTTCATTTATTGGTATCAAAATAGGATATATGGTATAAAAATGGAGAACCTATTCTCTTTTTTTTTTTCCAAAAAATGATCTTGGAGATTGTGTAATGCTTACTCTCAAACTCTTTGTTTACACAGTAGTGATATTCTTTGTTTCTCTCTTCATCTTTGGATTCCTATCTAATGATCTAGGACGTAATCCTAGACGCGAAGAATAAAAAAAGAGGTCTTTCTTTTTTTTTTTTGACTTGTTTTGCTTCATTTTTCAATGTTCTTAGGATTGTTATCTATTAACATTTTTATCTATTGCACACCTTTAAATAAAAATTCCAAAATTTGAAATTTGAAAGATAAATAAAATACCAAGTCATCAACGGAAAGAGAGGGATTCGAACCCTCGATATGAAAAACTCGTACAACGGATTACCAATCCGACGCTTTAGTCCACTCAGCCATCTCTCCCAATCGGAAAAGGATAATTATTATTTTACATTACATAAAGGATTGAAAAAATCCTTTCTTTCTTCTTTAATATATTATTTTCTTTATACATATCTAAATAAATAGATACAACTTTCCTAAGTAATCCCATTTCTATAAATCACGGCCTGGCCTGGTCAATACCCAGCCGGGCCATCTTTTGTTTGAACTCATAAACAAAATTCTGTTTTTTTTTTCAAAATCAAAATACTTGTTATTGAAACAACAAAAGAAGGACTATTTCCATATTTTTGATAGAGAAGAAATTTTTAGAATTTCATAATTATAGAATAAAAATAGAATAAAAGTCTCGTTTCGTTTCTTATTATTTAATATAATCTTCTTATTTAGTCTAATTCTTTCGAATTAGAATTCTTTATTTTTTCTATTTATGGAAATAAAGAAAGAAAAAATACTGAAAGAAAAAAATGGAATTGGAGATTGTTGTTCAATGGATTTTTATGTCATGAATGACAAAAATAGTTTTCTCGATCCATATCTGTCAAAAATCCTTCATCAAAAGAAAGAACTTGTCATTTATTTTCAATTTTTAAATATGAGTTTAAATATAAAAAGTTTCAATATAAATATAAGTACTTTTTTCTTAATATAATTAGATTGGGTCTACGGACAAAACACGCCAATGTCAGAATTTGGCTCATTATTTTCTGATCCTATCTTAATTATGTCTGATTAGCTTGTTCGACAAAAGGTTCATTTATATACAATAATCGCACTGGAGCGAGTATAGTTTAGTGGTAAAAGTGTGATTCGTTTTACTAATCGCTTCTCTAGTTAAGGGATTCCTCGGTTTGATTTGTCCGAGCAAAAACTTTATTTCTTAAAAGGCCTTACTCCCTTACCTCTCAATGAAGGATTCGAGGAAGAATATACATTCTCGTGATTTCTTTTCAAGGATCAATTAGAAATTGAAAAATTGGATTATCAAATTGCGAAACATAATTTTTTTTATGAATTGGATCAATACTTCCAATTTAATGAGTATGAGTAAAGGATCCATGGATAAAGATAGAAAAGTTTCTTTCTAATCGTAACTAAATCGAAATCTCCCATTTTTGGTATATTTCTATGTATATCGGAAAGATTGAAGCAAAATAGCTATTAAAAGATGTCTTTAGTTTACTAAAAACATCGACATATTTTTTTAGCTCGGTGGAAATCAAATACTTTTCCTAAGGATTCTAGTAAATAGAAATAGAGAACGAAGTAACTAAGAATATTGTTAGAATGCCCGATTCCCTATTCTAGGGGGATCGTCTAGAAAGCAAATTGTTTTGAATGCATTCAAACAGAAAAGCTAACATAGATGTTATGGGTCAAATTTTTTTTATTTCGTTCACGTTTTAGATAGAAATCTATTTCTTAGATATATATATATCTATCTATTCGATTTGGGAATTTATCCATCATCCATAAAGGAGCCAAATGAAACCAAAGTTTCATGTTCAGTTTTGAATTAGAGACGTTAAAAATTAGGAATCAACGTTGACTATAACCCCTAGCCTTCCAAGCTAACGATGCGGGTTCGATTCCCGCTACCCGCCCTATTCTCTATTTCAAATAGAATAGATTCTATTTCTACAATGTAGAGTATAGAATGTTCTTACTATACATTAGTAGATAATTGATTATCTAATTTCGATTTCTATTTCTTTTATTCTATTTATTATTTTATTTATATT
>JAMXBB010000128.1:0-21118 GCA_024138015.1 Lumnitzera littorea | reverse complement strand
TAGGAGATTGCTATGATTATTCACTAAGTTGATAAATCTTTCTTTGAGTTGTAAAGCATTTTAAAAATGTATTTTAGCAAATTTTTCAAAAAACTCAACAAAGCTATAGACATCATAATCCATAACTAATAGATCACAGACATACAACAAGCATATTTGGTTATTTTGGCCAAATATTTAAACTTACCAATTTTAATAAGATAATCGCATGAATGTTGGCATACAGAACAACTATTCACTTAATAGATAACTAAGTGCAAACAATAGAACATTAGTAATTATCAAACACAAGTAAGTAGCAATTCATTAAAACTCTCTCATTTGGCCTGCTTGCCTACTTATCCTAACCTTCAAGGTTCTTGAATTAGAAATTAAGCCACCTAAAACATAATAATAATGTATATGTATGTAATTGGAAGAGAGTTTCTTTAAGAACCTAGAAGTCTACCTAATGACTGAAGCTCGCCTTAATCCGAAGTACAGTTAAAACTTGTTTTCACTCTAACTTCCTTATTTTAAGTTCGTCTTTCGCATTCTTATAGTCAATTTCATACAATCACAAATGTTCTTTCATTTGGTGAAGTCTTTTTAAGGTGTTTGGACTTATAAGAATTTGGTTTAAGCCAAATGAATTTGTTGGTCAATGGTGTTGGTTTGACTACCTTAGGATTTAGGTTTAGATTTGGGCTTTAGGCTTACTTTTGGGTGTTGGTGTAAACCTTACTTTTAGCAGACCTATAATTCGACTAAAAGTACTTCCTAAACGTTCCCAAGGATCAACTAGACTAAGAATTTAAGTTTACACTTAAAAATGAAATTAATTTTCCCAATTTGAAAGTCAATTATTGATAAAACCCGAACATAAAGAACTGTAGACTCTAAAGTCATTTAAGACCTTAAACCCTACAACAATTAAGGACTTCTAACCTTAAATGAATAATTGATAATTTAATTTGAATGATTTCATTCAACTCTAGAAAATTTCATAATTTTATAAGAATTCAATCATAATCTACAAAATAATTCAATAAATAAATCCTAAAACAATTTCTTATAAGACAATTCCCTTATATTCATGCTTAAGCCTTACATATGAATAAGTAGACCAATTAATCACCCTAAATGACTTATCAATTGAGAATTGGAGTTATTTATCAATTGATAACTTATCAAAAACTAGTGATAAAACACTTTCCTTATCACCTATTAACTTATACTACATATGGACAAATTATCACAAGATTTCACATGCTTAACTTTAGTAAATGAGACAAAACAATTCGATGCCTAAAAGGAAGGCCTAATAGCAGGTTCTTACATGGCTAAGGGGGGTAGGGTATGCATTTGTCTTTTATCCATCAATTACTTTATCTTACACTCCACTATTTACCTATTAATGCTTATATCATCAAAAGTTGCAATTGTTGACTTTTGTACATGTTACAAGACAACAAAATCAAACTTATTAAACACATTTCCTACCCTATTTCCAACTGGCCACCCTTTTCCCATTTGCTCTCACTTTCGATTTCATTTTCACTTCCTTTTCTCTCACTTTGAAAACAATACAAAAGAAGAAATAACTAAACCCTACAAAATCCTTCACTTGTCGCCACATTCTAAGTACATACATACAACACTTTCAACTTATTCTTGTCTTGCTTTTGCCAACATTCAAATCTCCTTTAGGATCCTTAGAACATCCTTCAAACCCCACTTCAAAGGACCACAACTCAAGTTTCAAAAAGGGTACAAGGAGGAAGTAAGATAAAGAGCATAAGTGGAACCTTAGTATACAACTACCATATTTTTGCTTTGAGGATGAGAAAGTATATCTTGTGTTAGTAGATTAGTATTCATGTTAAGAGACTATAATTTCTTGAAGATATAAGTATGAACACAAGTTGATGAAACATCTAGGACTATCCTAAGAAGCAAACTCATGAAAACCTTACATGAAAATTGAAGTAAGAGTATATAAAGTTAGTGTTTTGTAGAGATACTTGTTTAACACTTGGAATGGAAGATTTTAAGTTGAGAAAATCTTGAAATGAGAACTTAAATAAAAGAGAAGCATACTGGACATAAGGGTTTAGAAGTTATTTGGATGTTGTTTTCACTTTTATTGAGTTAAACATGCTAAAATCTAAACTTAGGTAAAGGAAAAATCCATCACATGAAGTTTTATGAGGAAACTAACTTTCTAAGACATGAACTATGATATGGGAATTATGATAAGTATGAGATCCTCTATTTTCATGTAAAGTATGAGTCAAATAATCATCTCATGGAAAAGAAGTCAAGTTAAGATTTGAATACAAGTAGTTTAATTTCATGATCTAACACCTAAACTTAAGGAAATGATAAAATAAGTTGGAAAACCAAGTTAGAAGCCCTCATACTTAAAATGACCAGATATGGAACCTTTCTAAAAGACACTTAAAAATATGATAAAAGTAACTAAACAAAGTAGAAAGACTAACCAAGGCAAGTACGATAAGTGTATTAAGTTACAAACTCAAAACTGAGCTTAAAACTTTCAAAACGAGCCTCAAACGTCAAGTTAAACCACCCTTAAGTTTTTGACCAGCAACTTAACACAACAATGAAAGTTGTTTTGAGACTCTCAAGAAGCCCACAAGACACTCCCTAAGCTCAAGAAAGTGACCATCTTTGAATTGAATAAAAAACAAGCCAATTTAACAACTTAAGCCCACTTAAGAGCCCAAGAAGTGGTTGATAGCCTTAGGAGTGTAAATTAAAGTTATAAATTTGACCTTAAGGAGTATTTTGAGCCTAGAATAAAATCTTAATCCCAAGCCTAAAGGAATTCTCAAGTTACCAAAATGCCCATTAACCAAACAAAGCCTAAAAGCACTCCACATCATGAAGACTACTACTGTTCTAACCTATGGGAAGATTTGTATGCCTCATCTTGAAAATCTAACCTCTCCACGTTAAATTACACTAAAAAATGATGAATATTGACTATAAGATCATAAAAATTGGATTTAAAATGAGAAAGTTATACACGACTGAACTTTTAAGTAAAACCAGGAAAAATACGAAAACTAATTAAGAGTGTAACTTAAGGGGTTTTAGCTTAGTTTTCTAAATTTTATTTCAAATCTTTATAGTGTTATGATTGCAAGACCAAGGAACCTCGGGTTCGGAGATGACTTACCCCCAGACTACTTTGACTAACCCGAATGGCTGAGTGAATGAATTCCTGACGACTTTTTACTTGATTTTGCTTGTAAAATAGATATATCTAAACTTATATATATAAATTGGATGCTTGTGGGATATGGGAAATGCATATGTATGAATTTATGACTGAATGCATTGGCTTGTTAATCATATAACAATGGGAATTGTTTGTGATAATGTATATATACGATTGTATGAAATGAAATTGTCTGATCACCATGAAAAATCGGATTAACCCCTTATACGATTAAGAAATTAAATGGATCATGCATTCCCCATAACTGCATTCGAATAACACTAACTACTGCTTCATATAGAAGATGAGAAGGGACTCACAGTAGGAGGGCCTCCTATAGGATTAGGCACTAGCTATATCATCATTTTATTAAGTCTCTGTCCTAAGTTGACAGTGTTACTGGGCATCAGGAGACACCGACCATCGATGAGGGGCCGTATCTTGTAGCTTCCACTTAGGACGTATATTTATGGATTGTGAGGGCTACCATACCACTAAACTTGGGATTTTGAAAATATAATTTGTTGTTCAGGAAAGAAAGTATATATATGTATATATGGTTTTGTTTTGACTTAAGTATAATAATTCAAATAAAATAAAACCTAAGGTCTAGAACTATAATTTTGGTTAGGGTTGGTTAATTATCTCTAAACCTTGACTATAGGGCATGTAATTCTAAGTCATATGCAGTTCCTAGGCTACTATATGCGTTGTTTGGCATATTTATTGTTCATGCATTCATATGATTGTGCATCTAATAAATTTTTGCCATGCGGTATTGATGAAGGTATTTATCTCACTAAGCTTAAGCTTAAGCTGACACCTCGATAGATTTCTTTTGTTGTAGGGAAACCTCTTCGTTCATCCGGGCTGAGGAGCCTTGTGTGTCGTATGAAAGGCCTACCATCAGCAAGGAGGTTGATAATAAACCTTTGTACGGTACACGATGATTTATCACAACAACGATACTATTAGGTTATGATAGTTGAGCCTTACACTTGACCTTTCGAGCCTTTATTTAGGTATTTTAAGTTTAAGTTTCTTATCAAATTTCATAACATTTAATTTAGGCCCTAATGTTACTCTTGGGGGCCTCGATGGGCTCTTTTTACTAATTTAAAGCCTTAGCCTACTAAGGGGCCTATAAGGGGTGGCTTTAATTTGCTTTTGGACTTAATAGACCTTTTATATTTTATTGTATAAGCCTTTTAATTTAGGGTTTAGATCTAATCACTAAGTTATTAACCCTTATTTTGCATTTTAGGGCCTCGAGCCTAACTCCAGTTATTATTTTGGGCTTAAGCCTACTAAAGGTCTTAAGATAAGTCCATTTTCTATTAGGATTCAGATTTGGTTCTTTTCATTTGTTGGGCTCCTAATCATATTTTTAAGGCTTTAATTACTAACTAAGTTAGCTTAAGCTTAATTGCATTCTAGGACTCTAAATTTGTTTCTAACTTATTCCAATTGGCTAAATATCCTAATGGATCCACTAAAGAACCTATTTTACTAAGTGTTTTAGATCTGGATTATTTCATTAATGGGGTTTCTAACACTATTCCTAAGGCCTTAATCACCAACTTAATTAGTTTAGGCCATTAACTCATCATTACCCTACTGAATTTGGTTAATTGCATCCTAAATTATACTTAACACTAAACAAACATGTTATTAACTTAATAAATCAAAATTTATAGATTTGAAACTTTCATGAAAGTGGTGGCTAAGTAAAGTTTTAGGCTTTCCTTCAACTTTTTCCATTTAATACTTACATTAGTGTGTTTCCTTGTTTTAATCACATTTCTATTTGTTTTAAGCTAATAACATCACTTAACATGGTGAAAACAAGATGGATAAATATCAAGGAGGAGACAGTATGGATGGTACTTAGGGTATCATGGAGTTTAATCAACATCTTTTCAAGTTATTTACATAAAATTACCTCCTACACTTTTATAATATAAGTAATAAACTAGCTTAGTACATAAATGAATGTGTGATTATATGACTCTAAAATGACATGTATATGATTATAACATGTTTATCTAGTGTTTCTAATCCTAAACCCTCAAGATATCATAGATAAAACTAGTGTAAATAGAAAAGTTAAGTTAGGTCAGTTTTACCTTAAACTAGTATGCACAAGTTCTAAATTTTCCACTAAAAAATGAAGTCAAAAATTACTTCATAAGCAAAAATGTTTATCGATAAGAAACTAAGGTATATGTATGATCCTTTGGTGGTAGTGGCTTGTCATTAGGTAGCGTATGGTGGTGATAAGGCCAAAAGGCGTTAAGGTGCATAGAGGGGTCCGATAGCTCCTTTTGTTTTCTTCCCTTTTTTCTTTGGTTTTTATTTGGGTTTCTTAAGAGTGTTTCCTAAGGTATTCCATGCATAAAGAATGGTGTCAAACGAGGGTTTTGGAGGGGTAAAATGACAGATATTGAAGGTAGATTAAAAGGGACAAAAGATAGCTATCTTGGGATAAAGGTACATGGTTTTCTCTTGGTACTAATATACCTTGTTTGCTTTTTACCAAATGAGGGAGAATTTTGTCTCCTTAAGGACAAGTTGTTGTTTGTGAATTTTGGGGTAAGGAAATAGTCCTGTAAAAGAGAGTAAGATACTTGGTACTAGGGCCAATCTGGTGCGGCCACTCCGATGCCTAAGTTAGAATGATAATTTAGTATAGTAAAAATGTGAATAAGAAGTGTTAGAGAGCTCTTACAGAGTTTCCTTTTAATATTTATAGATGGTCATTGTGTCTAAGGTAGTTGTTAAGATAATTGTTAAGATACGTAGAGACCTATTGACTTGACATCTCTCCTAATATGTAGAGATAGTAAGCAGTTGTAAAATATAACCATGCTTATGATAACTGGTCATACCATAGATTTGATTTCAAACTAAGAGCATTTCTTGTATACAGCATAAGTGTCGTGTGTCCTCTATAGAGGGAGAATTCTGAGAGAGTCATTTACTTGGTATCTCGGCTAACGAAAAGACAAGTGTAAGTTAAGCAAAAACTAACTATTAATATTTGCTACCCAACTCCCGTATTCAAATAGTCGACAAAAGGAGTTTTATATATATATTGTAGTAGAGCCCGAATGGGGAGAGATTCATTGGATTCATGTTGGGTAACATGGGAAGCAGGACAGATCACATCCTAGCTAAAATGTCGCCATTTCAAAACTCTCACCCATTCGAGAAACCAAAAAGTTGTAGGCACAACATCTATCACTTAGGTCATCATTTTGTTTTAGGCCTAATAACCATCAGAAAGTTTTCAGCTGTTAAATTTCTACCATGAAACACCTGTCAACAATTCGTGGGACTATCATATTAGCACATCAATACTGTCAAAAGCATATTTGCAGTTACGAGAACGGATCGTCTATATATAAGGTATTGTTCATAATCAGATTTCATTTCTCTAGTTGCACCTAAAATTTTCGTTTGTTTTTCCAATCTTCAAAATCTCATTCTTCAACTTCTGTTTTTTCATTTCATACAACCGTCCAGGTATGGTTTGCAAAGTTGCACATTGACTTGTTTTATCCCATTCTAAGGCAACGGAAACTAAGGCCACTCTTCCCCCCTAAAATAGGAATGAGGTAGCTCTTGGTTTGAATTCAAATCTATGGCATGACCAATTATCATAAGTACGGTTATATTTTACAACCACTTGCTATCTTTACATATTAGGGGAGATGTCAAGTCTAGAGGTCTCCACTTGTCTTAACAGTTACCTCAACAACTACCTTAGACACAATGACTGTCTATAAATACCGAAAAAAAAACTTTGTAAGAGCTCTTTGACACTTCTTATTCACATTTTTACTATACTAAATCACCAGTCTAACTTAGGCATCAAAGTGGCCACACAGGACTAACCTCAGTATCAAGTATCTTACTCTCTTTTGCAAGACTATTGCCTTACCCCAAAATTCACCAACAACATAAGTGTCCTTTAATTCTCAATTAATCTTTGGCCTTTTGTTTTAATTGAGTTTTACTTACTACTAATTAAGATGTAATGAGAGTTGGTAGATAGATTAAAGGGAAATTAAGCTAATTAATCGCGATTGTACTTAATTAAGCAATATATGCCTAATTAGAGTATAACTAGGGTCTTGACATATTTTATCATTTCGATTAAGTTCATTGGCTTATATTACTTCATATGTTAGAGTCCTTTATTATTCAAGATTGATTAAGGTTTTTGGATCATATATGAGACTAGCGTTTTAGGATTTCTAAGCTATTAGAGAAATTATTTGCAATTAGCGAATAGTTTAGGGATACACTTAGGGTTTATTAGTTGAGTTAGGGTTTTGGACTTTTAATTGAGGTTTTACTCAAGCTATTGATATTTTCCAATCATTTTAAGGCTTCTCGCGTATTAGGAGTTTTAGGGTTTTGCTCTTACAATTAAGGTTTTAAGATTTTACTCTCTTTAAGGTTTTTCAACTTATTACTTAAGGTTTGAGACTTATTATTTAACATTAAATCATTTCATTTATGTATTTTATTATTATATATTGAGTGATTCTAAGGATTACTTATTAACTCCTTTATCTGACTCTGAGTTTGGATCTAAAAGTTTACGAGTTCATTTTATCTCCCTAAGTATAAGGTTAGCATTATTAAGGAGATGTTTTCATATAATTCCTTTGGCTTTATATGATTAATTACTCTTGACTTATAGTTAATTATGATGTAAAATTCAATTAGTTAATTAAGGTGTAATTAAGTCTCTTAATCTTAATTACTTTTACACTTGACAAAAATTAAGTGCATTGGAGGGCTTAATGTATCAAATTAAGTTAGTTAAGCCCATTGGGTCATCTTATCTAATTATTTTAAGGAATTGAAATAATTATTGCTGTTCAAGTACATTTTAGAGAGTAGAATAGGGTTTTAGGGAAATTAAGTGATAAGTCTTTGATTAATGAATGTTTTACTATTTAATTAGAGTACATTAGTTGGATTAGGGTTTTACAATTTAAAGGCTCACATGTATTAGGGTTCTAATTAGGATTTTAGTGTTCGAAGGTTTATTTAAGGACTATAGTATTCATTTTAAAGTTCAGAATTCATTTTGAGTGTAAGGGTGGTCAAACTAGGGCTTGGACTACCATTTAGGGTTTTAAGACTTTAAGTTTAGGTTTTTTAGAGTAGTTTTTAGGTTTAGGGTTAGTTATCTTATTAATACTAAGGGTATCTTTTAGGAAATCTTATTAACTCCCAACTTTTTATCTAGAAAATTTGTGGGGTTTACACAAGGGCCTTCTAGCACTCAAGTCAACAAAAGGAGAAAGATAAAAGGGTCAAGTGTGTTGGTGTATGAGGTTCCAAGCTCAATTCTCAAGAAGGTGAGAATGAATGCTTAGGTTATTATGTAAACAAGTGTTATGTGTTAATGAGGTTAAAGGAGTGAATTTCAAATCAAGATCCTTTACCTTTTGGCTCTTTGCATTATTTATAATGTAAGGACCTTAGCCAGTAGATGGCTTTGAGAAAGAGCACATATAGGCTCCATTTTATAAATAGCTATAGGCTTATCATGGGGTAGAGGTCAGAGCTTAGCACATGGGAGATAGGAGTGTGCTTTTGACATTTATGACATTTTTGAACCATAGCCCTCACATCCTCCTTCATAGATAGCCAATAATAACCTACTCTAAGTGCTTTAATGTATAGGGCCTAAGCTTAGATATAGTTGCTGCATACTCCAGCATAAGGCTCTTTTAAAGTGTAGGTACCCTCTTTTAGCCTGAAGCACTTAAGGAGAGGCATACTATGACCTCAGCAGTATAAGATACCATCTAAAAGTGTACAATTGATAAAGGCGTAAGCCAACCTCTTCGCCTTGGTTTGATCTTCTAGTAATGCTCTAGTCTTAAAATGTTCTACTATGGGGTTCATCTAACAAGGTTGGGTATCCATGGGTCTAATCTCAAGTACTCCTTGTTCTTGCTCTTCTGTACTGTGTTTAGTGAAATATTGGATAAAGAGTGATCTATCATCATTGTGCTGTACTAAAACGATGGTAGAAGTTAGCTTAGATAGCCTATCTACCTCTAAATTCTCTACTCGAGGAACTTTGTTGACCTTCCAAGAGGTGAAACCCAAAAGGAGCCCCTAAATTGTCCAGAAATATTTGTTCATTATTTCTCCCTTCACTTGTTAGACTATTAATAAGGAGTCCAAGTAGATCTCTAGTCTTTTTGTCCCTCTATCCTTAACAATCTTCAATCTGATGATGAATGCATCATATTCAACCTTGGTGTTACTCGTTAGGAGTGTGAACTTCAATGCATAGAGCACTTTGGTTCCATATGGGCTTTACAGTGTTATGTCAACCCCTTCTTCCCCCTTGCCCTTTAGTAGAGGATCTATCAACATCGAGGGTTTGTACTAATATCTCGATGTCCAACTGTACTTCTTCTTCTCTTATGTATTCTACAATAAAATCTACATGGACTCAAGCTTTAATTGCTTGTCTTAATAGGAATTGTACACCATGAGTGTTAAGCTTGAGGGAGTACTTGACCATTCTACTTGAGGCGCCTAGCCTTCGTAGCATAGTTTGGAGTAGTTTATTAGTTAGTACATGTTAAGTCTAGTTTTTCACCTTCCTGATTCTTTTTGAATTAGGTCTTCTCTAAATTGATCAGTACTAAACCCTTACTTGTTTAATGCTAACCCTCGACTAAGGTTTAAAGAAATCCGGTTCTTTTTACATTTTGAAAATTCTTTGGAGTCGTCACCAGACTAGAGTCTGGAAAAATAGTTATAACTTAGCTACTGATTTATCAATTAAACCTTTCTATAAAACGATTTTTTTTTTTTCGAAAACCAGAGATTTAGATTAAGGAGCTAATTTACTAAACCCTAAACAAGTACCACCTTTTAACTTCACTTTTCAAATATACCCTTTTCTAATTTCTAAACAACTAATCATATTATATGCAACTAAAATTAATCAATTTATACGAATATCTACAAAGATGGAAAAAATAAAAATTTTCCATATTTTAAGTCACCCCATACTTCGGTATTTACGCATAGGTACCTGTATACCCGTTATTCAAAATCAGACTTCCATAGTTCATTTACTAAAAACATAATGGGCTTAATAGATTTTAATTTTTGAAAACCAGTTGACTTTATGTTTTTACTCGTTTGGTTTATTTTAAGAAATTTCCTAAAGAGTCCTAAATTGAGTTTTATGGAAAATTCTAAAGTGTCTAATTTGGAAAAAATGGTTAATTTATCTTTTATTTTATTTTTATTGAAAGATTTATTTTTTCTAAGTAATGAGATGATTTGTTCATTTTTATTTACTATATTTATTTATTTATTTCACTTTTTTCCTATTTTTTATCTATTATTTTTACTTAACACAAATAAAAAAGTAAAAACTAAAATAAACCTTCCCTCTTTTCTTTCTTTTTTATTCTTTTTTTTCTCTATTTTTTACTATATATTTTTTATTTTTTTGTTTTTGTTTTCTTTTCTTCTTTTTTTTTTAATTATTTCTTTTTATTTACAAATAAATGTTACATTGATATATAGTAAATAAGTATATAAATAAATAAATAATTACAATCAAAACCAAACACTATGAAGGCTAGACTAAACCAAGTAGATCAGGTTTAGGCGTAGAGGTCGAGTTAGATTTGGAGCGTAGGTTTAGATGTGGGTTGCAGTCAAGTCGAAGCTCCACTGTCGACTCGGTTGGAGAGTTCGGGTTAGGTTGCGCATAGCTAGCCAAAAAGTTGTTTTCGAGGTTGTTTTGGTAGCCCAATCAATCGGTAAAGGCCACTTTCGTAGCTAATCTATTGGAGATCGTGGGTTTACCTAAGCGCTACTACCTAAGGTGGTGGTCAGCACTTAGGCTGTAGCTAAAGGAAGTGGCGGTGATGTATAGTAGATGGTTGTTGGCTCGGGTAAGAGTATTAGCATGTTAGGTTCTTCAATTGGGTCAAGTTCTTGTGGCCGCATACGTGGGTGATTTAGTTGGTGTGGTTAGATCGTGGGTATGTGTACTGGAGTGTGGCTATAGGTCTCGAAGGGTATCATACGAGAGAGAGACCATAGAGAGAGGTGACGAGGGATGTGTGGTTGGTGTCTCGTTAGTAGGTTGCATGAGAAGGAGAATCGAGGGAAAGATGATAAAGGTAGCTAAGAGAGTGGTATATCATGTTGGCTGAGAGTGGAGGTGATTTGTATGTATAGGTTGTGTGAGAGTAGAGAGAAAGAAGACTAAGAGTAAGAGAGAGTTTAACAGAAGAGAGAGAGAGAGGTAGTGGAGAGAAAGCCAGCTGTTGAAAGAGAGAATGGATAGAGAGAGAAATTGAGGGTCGAGAGAGAGGGTAAGTGTTCATGGCCCCCTACACGTGTGTGTGAAAATATGAATTTCCCCCTCCCTCTGTTGTGTGTGTGTTCTATATATATATATTTTTTTAAATCAAATCCCCCCTTCTACTATTTATGTTTTCAAAAATTTAATTCCCCCCTTGCACTGTGTGTATTCTAAAATCCCGTCCCCCTTCTATTATTTTATAATGTGATTTAAAATGAAAAAGTGAGGGGGGAAAAAGGAAAGAGGAGATGGAAAAAGGGAAAATAAAATTTGTTATTAAGGCCAATCATAAAGTGCTGCGTGTCATGGTCAGACACATGGCCCAATAAGGCCTTGACATGTGGCTATACATAGAGTATAGGGAAAATAAAATAAAAGGCATTCTCTACCTTTGATGAGACTTGAACTCTTGACCTTCAAGTTAAACCCTAATGCAAGTCCATGAGTTTATCTATTAAGCCGTTGGCTTGCGTTTTGTTCATTTATATAATTAAATTGCATATATAAATAAGGTCAGCTAAATCTAGTCCAAGCCAACAGTCCTCTCTTATGTAAAAATCCATTCTATTAAAACTACTTAAAATTTATTATTTTCTAAATTCCTTTTATTTTTTTCAATTTTTCAATTTTTTATATATTTTTTCAACTTTTCCATTTTTTGTATTTTTACTAAATTTCTCATATTTTTTTTCTTTTTCTCATTTTCCAATATTTTTTGCATTTTCCCGAATTTCTTATTTTTCTATTTTTTATTGCATTTTTTTCTACATCTCTTATTTTTAGGGTTTTCATTAATTTTTTTTTATTTTTGTATTCTTCCTAAATTAGGACCTTCTAATATATTAGAGTGTCTACAATACACAATTGGATGGACTTAAAAGTACAGTCTCAATTTGAGTGTAGCAATCACCACGGTAAGGGCAAACTTTTTGACCTTAGTGTATCTCACTTCCAAGCCATGTAGAATGTGACTTACATAGTATATAGGCTTATCTTCTCATCCATCTACACTAACTAATATCAAAGATAGTACTAGGTCACTTACGATAAGGTATAAGTGCATCTCTTCACTTAGTATTAGTTTCGAGAGCACAGGTAGGTTGTTAAGGAACTTCTTCAAGTTATTAAAGGCTTGTTGGCATTAGGTTGTCCATCTAAATTTAGATGGGTTCTTCAAAAGCTTTAAGAACTCTAAGCATTTGTTTGCACTTCTTAAGACAAAGTAGTCGAAGGTTATGATTCTTCCTATGAGAGTTGAGCTTCTTTGACTATCCTAGGAGCTTTCATGTCATGGATTTCCTTCATTTTATTTAAGTTGGCTTCATGCCCTGTTTTATGACCATATAGTTAAGAAACTTCCCATATGCTACCCCGAAGATGCACTTCTAGGGGTTGAGTTTCATTTGATAGTAATAAAGGGTATTGAAAGTTTTATGGAGGTCCTCTATGTGACCCTTCTTCTCCTTGCTTTTCATAATTATGTCATCAATATACAATTCTACGTTCTTGTCGATCTATATTTTGAAGATAGTGGTGAGAAGCCTTTGGTATGTTTCTCTAACATTCTTTAAGCTGAAAGGCATAACTTTATAGTAGTATGTACCAAAGCTAGTAATGAATGAGGTATGGACCTAATTCTTGGGTGCCATTCATATCTGGTTGTAATCAAAGTATATGTCCATTAAGTTGAATAAGGTGTGACCTAATGTGGGGTTGATAAGTTGATCTATGTTGGGTAAAGCAAACCAGTCTTTCAGGTAAGCTTTATTGAGGTGTGTATAGTTGACACATATACACCATTTCCCATTAGCTTTCTTGATGAGGACCATAATTATGAGCCATGTTAGGTACTTTTCTTGTTTGATGAACTCGACCTAAAGCAACTTTTAGACTTCTTACTCTATAATAGCCTATCGTTTAGGTGCAAGGTGTTGCTTCTTTTGTTTAATGTACCAAACTTTAAGGTCAACATTAAGATGGTAGGTTGCTTCAAGTGTATTAATTATATTGGGCATATCTTCAAGTGTAGATGTGAAAACATAGGTGTTTTGGTTAAAGGAAGTCGATAAGCTCAGTCTTTTCATCTTCAAGTAGGGCTGTCCCAACCTGAGTTATGAGTCCTGATGTGTTTTCAAGCTCAATTTCTCAATTTCTTCAACTAGTTCTCTACAAGAGTTAAACTTCTCTTCTAGAGTGGACTTGATGTGCATAATATTGTCTTAAGTCTAAGGTAGAGGACTTGGATAGTTTCTAGTCTCCCCGTGCTTTACTGACCTCCGTCAGTGTTGGGAACTTTACCTTTAAGAATCGCTTGCTTATGCACATCTCAAATTTTGTAATGCTCAGTCTTCTTAGAATTGCACTGTATGGTGACTAGAGATTGAAGACAATGAAGTCGATTGACTGTATGGCAACGTATTTCTCATCACCCAAACATATTGGTAGGGTGATAAGCCTCTTGATTGGAACAAGTCTATCACTACTAAAGCCTGTAAGACTATGTTTAAAGGATTGTAAGGGCTCATTAAGTAGCTCCTTCATCTACTTATAGGTATTGTAGAAGAGAATGTCTATTAAACTTCTACTATTGGCAAACGTCTTCAGGATGTTGAAATACCTGATTTCTACATTGATGACTAACGCCTTGCTATATAGGTAGTCGATACCTTTCTTATCTTTGATGGCAAAGCTGATTGTGGTATCTACCTTAAGTTTCTTGCTTCGATGAGGAATACTTCATGTTTGGTTGATGTGAAGGGCATGTTTCTATTAGGCTGGGGCCTCTAAAGATTGTGTTGACCTAACCTCATTTCACTCAATGATTTTAATAGTCAAGGGTGTCTTCCTTAAGCTGCTATTACTACTATTGCTGAGGTTGTTGTCATTGTTTAATTCAATGATGCTGGACTAATCATTAGACCTTATTTCTTTTGTTTGCAATAAGGTAGTCAATGTAACCTTTGCAAATAAGGTCTTCAACTACGTTTTTTAGGTGGTGACATTCAGTAGTATTTTAACTGTGCACTTAATGGTAGTTACAATATTTGCTTAAGTTAGCCACCTTAGGTGTCTCTTTGACATGAGGTGCTCATTGGTGTTGTCCTTTGACCTCATCCATCACTTCTCTAAGGGGGCAATTTAGAGGTGTATAAGATGTGTAATATGCAAATCTCTACTCTTGCTTTTTATGTCACTCTTTCGAAGAGGACGGCTTGGTATCTATTGGTCCTAAGCAATCTTTCACCGATCTCTAAGTGCTATTGTTAATCTCTAACCTCACTTTTATGGTATCTTCTTAGGTAACATATTTCTTGGCTATTCACGTGTCGTTAAGTGAGTCAAGTCGATTGTAGGAGACTGCATTGAATAGTTCCCCATGGGGTCAATTCTAGTGATTAGGGTTTAAAGGGTTGTTTTGGTGTCAAGTTTAGAAACTTGAAGCTTTATGCGATTGAAATGTTCTAAGTATGCTCGAAATGATTCATTAGGGTGCTGTATGATGTTGTAAAGTATAGACGAGTCTTCGTACGAGACCTTAGAACTAAGAAAATATTGTTAGAACTTGCTTGCCAACCCATCAAAAGAGGTAATGGAGTTATCGAGTAAGGTATCAAACGATAGTAGGGCGGCTTTTGCTAGCATGTTGGTCTTTGCATATGATGGTGTCCATGAAGTTATGGAGGCTCATCATGGTGCGAAAGTGGATTAAGTCATCGTCTAGGTCTCCCATCCATTCATATGTGTTGAAATGAGGGATCCTTGCACCTTTAGGTAGTGTTTTCTTAGAAATGATTGGCATGAATGAGCTCTTCATTATTGTTGGCTATGATACATAGGTTAAGGATTCGACCTTCTTTTGGTCACACAAGCTAGATGTGTACGCATATGTTTGTTTAACTCTTGAATGTTTATGTCCTTGAGTGGTTTTTGGGTGCATCTTGTGAATAACTCCCTAGTAGGCCTACTCGTCTTAGAGTGTTCACCTTACATGTACATTTTGCTGTGATTGTGGTTCAATTGATCAAGTAAGTCCTTAGGGGTCTATCGATTGTATTAAACCTAGTCGCATGAATGTATTGGATACTTAATACATGTTTCGTTGCATCTACTTAGTTGTATAGATGAGTTGACCATTGCTTCTTCATGGAGACGTTTCTATGATGCATTTTTAGGAGAGCTACCTCCCTTTATAACAGTGTTGGATTTTATAGTCCTTCGGTTATCTTTAAATACTTATTGAATAAGTATCTTGTGCTGTTGCATTTCATAGGCTTAAGTGCCTAAAGTTGGGGGGAGTTGGTGAGTGTTGTGGTGTAGGTGACCTATTACAGTCAACATGATGCGATGCTTGAGGGTTATTGTTCTTTCTTTCCTCTATGTGGACTAGATTGACCACTAAGGGTAGGCACCAAAATATTAATAGTGAAAATCAACCAGATATAAGGGGGAAATGAGTCTAGACTCCTTAAGGAAAAGAGCTATTAGGCTTAAGTGTTTGTTACACTCCTTACTCCTTGGTATCTGCAAAGAAGCCCCTGGTAGGTTGGTCTATGAGGGCCCTCTAATGCTTAAGTTAGCAAGAAAGGAAAGATGAAAGGGTAAAGTGTGCTAGTGTGTGAAGTTCTAAGCTCAATTCTTAGGAGGGGGAGAACAAGTGCTTAGGTTATTGTGTGAACAAGTGTTGTGTGTTAATGAGGCCAAAAGAACATGATTCAAAATCCAAATCCTTTGCTTTATGGCTCCTTGTGCTATTTATGAGGAAAGGAGCTTAACTACCAAAAACGCGTGTCAACCTAGGCTTCGTTTGTATGAGCTGCTTATAGGGTACATGCTCTACAAGGATGATAGGGTGGTTCTAAGTGCTAGTTGGCTATGAACACACTGATAACCACATTTTAAAATGTGAGATGCTAACACTTTTAGGGGATAGCAAATATGTTAGTCATACCATGGATGTCAAGCCAAAGTTAATGAGAAGAGAAAAGGAAGGGGAATAAAAGACAAATAGTAGAGAGAGAGAGAGAGAGAGAGAGAGAGAGAGAGAGATCTAACCAACCCATAAGTCATAGGTTGACTTTTTGTAGGAAGCTCATAGAGTATGATGTGTTTTCGAGGCAACGAGCATATACTTAAGGGTTGAAAGAGATCATGTGGCTCTAGTGCATCCAAGCAGGTAATGAGGTGCTTAATGACTTAGTGTTTAGAGAGTAGGTCCTTAAGGTACTTAAACGTAAATGAAATGCTCATGGACCACAAAGTGCTCAAGTGGAGGTGAGATGTTTGGTTACTTAATTACTACCAGGCCTTGGTAGGCATTTGCTTAAATTGGGCCTCTAATTGGATCCAAAATAGCTTGCTAGCAACTTCCCATCCAGATTGATGTGTTTACGACAAACAAATGGTATTTATTTGAAGCGAAGCTAATATTAATTGGATTTTAATTTTTGATACTTAGTAGATGTAATTACACTATCTTTCCTATATCAACTGGTGGGGTCAGGGTTAGATAAATTAGCTGTTTGGGGGAAGCAACTTTTTCCACCATCTTTATAAAAAAGTAATTTTATGAAAATATCAGGTATCAAATGGTGAGAGATGAGATAATTTTTTGAACAAATAGAATGATAAGTACGAGAAGATAGAAGTGATCATGGGCCTATTGGGGCATATAGGATATACCCTGAACTCAAAACGAGCCCGTACACTCCGTGCTTTCTTTTTTCCCAAATCGATCTCTCCGTATACACCTTGTTCATTCCTAATATTCCACACCGATTCTCTGAATTTGCCATATATTAAGAACCTTCACATATCTTGACTCGCGCACTCACAAAATGTACCTTGCCCTCATTCGCACTCATAAACCAGTTTCCAATCTCAGACCCCACTCTTCTTCTTCACTCCTCAACCTCTCTACCAAAAACCTATCTTCTCAAAATGATGACGAATTCATAACCATCATCGAAAACATCGTACGGGGAAATCCAAAAGCCGGGAAGAACTGGAAACAGGCCTTCAGTAACCCATTCATTTCAAGCATTTTGAAACCTCAGCACGTCGAAAAGGTACTCATTAAAACCCTAGAGGACTCCAGATTAGCTTTAAGTTTCTTCAATTTCTTGGGTCTCCATAACAACTTCACACACTCCACTGCGTCGTTTTGTATCCTAATACATGCCTTAGTTCAAAGCAATCTCTTTTGGCCTGCTTCTTCATTGTTGCAAACTTTATTGATTCGTGAAACAAACCCTAGATACGTTTTTGAATGCCTTCTGGATTGTTATGTGAAATTAGGGTTCGGATCGAGTTTGGGCTTTGATTTGTTAATTCAGGGTTTTGTGCAGAATGGGAGAGTGTTAGATGGTTTAATGGTATTTGAGCTTATGATAGGTTGTGATGTGAGATTATTGCCTGAAATTAGGACTGTGGGTGCCCTTTTGAATGGATTGGCTAAAGCTAGGCAATTTAGGAAAGTTTCGGAAGTGTTTGATGTGATGTTGGATTTGGGACTCCAACCCGATGTCTATGTTTACACGGTGGTAGTGAGGAGTATGTGTGAGATGAAGAATTTCTCCAGAGCTAAAGAAATAGTTCTTATGATGGAGAGAAGTGGGTGTGCATTGAGTACTGTCACTTACAATGTGCTCATAAATGGGCTTTGTAAAAACCAAAGAGTTAGAGATGCCATCAATGTGAAGAATTCCTTGAGCGAAAAAGGATTGCAAGCAGATGTTGTTACGTATTGTACATTAGTTCTTGGGCATTGTAAAGTTCAAGAGTTTGAGGTTGGCTTGGACTTGATGCAGGAAATGCTTGAGTTGGGGTTTATTCCCAATGAAGCTGCTCTTTCAGGGCTTATTGAGGGACTGAGGAGGAAGGGCAAGATCATTGATGCATATCTTTTAGTTATTTGGGCTGGGAAAACTGGCGCTGTGCCTAACCTATTTGTGTACAATGCTTTAATTAATTCTTTATGTAAAATATATAAATTAGATGAAGCGATTTCACTCTTCCATAGGATGGAAGAGAAGGGCCTCTTGCCAAATGATGTAACTTATACAGTTTTTATTGACTTATTCTGCAAGAGAGGAGAAGTAGATAGTGCTATTCATTTTCTTATGGATATGGAGAAGGCAGGGATTAAACCAACTGCTTATACCTACAATTCCTTGATAAGGGGTCACTGCAAAGTGGGGAATTTATCTTCAGCAGATTCTTTTCTTCAGGATATGATTCAAAGAGGATTGGCACCAAATGTCATCAGTTATTCAACATTAATAGATGGGTTTTGCAAGAAAGGAGATGTGCATAAGGCATTTAGGCTTTATCATGAAATGACAGGGAAATGCATTGCCCCAAACACTTACACCTTTGCTGCTCTTATTTCAGGTCTTTGTCATGCCAATCAGATCGCTAAAGCATATAAACTGTTACAAGAAATGACAGAGTGGAATATTGCTCCAAATGAAATAATTTACAACATTCTTATTGAAGGTCATTCCAAGGAGGGTGATATGGTCAGAGCATTTAAATTGCTTGATGAAATGGTAGAGAAAGGTCTCATGCCAGATTCGTACACTTACAGGCCCTTAATAGGTGGGCTTTGCTCAATTGGTAGGTTGTCCGAGGCCAAAGAGCTTGTGGTCAACCTGCATAGCAAACATGTAAAATTAAATGAGATGTGTTATAGTGCTCTTCTGCTCGGTTATTGCAAGGAAGGTAGGTTGAAGGATGCCTTGGGGGCCGCTTCTGAAATGTTGGAAAGGGGTCTAAACATGGATCTCGTATGTTATGCTGTGCTTGTTTGTGGTGCTCTTAGAAAGCATGACGCAACAAGCTTATTCGGGATTTTAAAGGATATGGATGATAAAAAGCTGAGGCCTGATACTGTAATATATACCAGCATTATTGATGCCTACAGCAAAGAAGGGAAATTTGAGGTGGCACTGAAGTATTGGGATACCATGTATAGAGATGAATGCATACCAAATGTTGTGACATATACTTCCCTAATAAATGGCCTATGCAAGGCTGGGTATCTAGATAAAGCTGAGTTGTTTTTGAAGGAAATGCTACTGAAGGGTCCCCTTCCAAATCAGGTGACTTATGGCTGCTTCCTCGACCATTTAACAAAGATGGGAAATATGGATAGTGCCATTCAGCTACATGATGCAATGCTTAGAGGTCTCTTAGCAAACACAGTTACCTACAATATGCTCTTACGTGGTTTCTGCAAATTGGGGAGAATTAGAGAAGCTTCAGAGATTTTACTTGACATGACATCGAATGGCATTTTGCCAGATTGCATTACTTATTCAACCCTCATCTATGAATACGGTCGAAAAGGTAATATGGTAGAAGCCATTGAGTTGTGGGAACACATGTTAAATAAGGGTCTGAAGCCAGATATACTTGCATACAATTTTATGATTCATGGTTGCTGTGTTTCTGGACAAATATCCAAGGCTCTTGAGCTGCGAGATGACATGATTAGAAGGGGCATGGAGCCCAATTGAATCACCTATAATAGTCTCATTGATGGCACCTGCTTGAAGAGCTCATCATTGACAGGAGTGGCCTTGCAACGGGAATCTTAGATGGAATGCTTGTCTTTCCAATCTCAAACTAGTAATTGATTGGCATTTTATAAATCACTTTGTTATTAGGTACTAGGCAGTGGTGCCTTCTTGAAGAGCTCATCATCGACAGAAGTGGCCTTCTTTGATGGAATGCTTGTCTTTCCAATCTCAAACTACTAGTTGATTGGTATTTTATAAATCACTTTGTTATTAGGCACTAGGCAGTGGTGTAACATTTATGGTCCTAAACTAACTTGGTTTTGGAGGTAACTTTCCTAGTTCTCATTAAAAGTTTACTTCATTAGTCAACTAACATTCTTTCTTCCTTTCTGTACATTAACTTAACCCAGTAAAGTGGAACAGTAGATGTCTTTTAATTAATAGCTGATACCTCAGGATATATGGATGACATTCATTCTCTGTGGTCATAGAACCTTATTCTTGTAAGATCTCAATTCATCAACTAAAGAACTTGTTCTGTCTGATATTTCCTTTGGTTATCTCAACCATTTTCTCATGTCTGTGGGTGCCTCTTGGTTACTTGTGTATTCTCAAGGTGCTTTGTTTCAACGTTCCTGAAGATAGAAACTGTTATGATTTGTAGTAAATTTATAGATAAGAGTTTAGACAATGTTAATGACAAACTGTTGTTTGGGAAGGAACATACAAGCTAGAGCACATATGCACCTACTCTACAGTCCATAGCTGCTAAATCTCCATTAAGAGAATGGTCAATGCCAGAATTAATTCAGACAACGTATCTTCTTTCTATGCTAACTCCTCAAAAGGACTTGCTGCTCGGCGGCCTATTGGACAAGATTCCTACTTGTTTCACTATGCTATTACTAATACTACTAAGTGAAATTCATAACAGAAACTGAGGCCGTCCAATACTTCTATGATGATCTTGGCATGCCATTAACTCACCTTATCTACGTA
>JAMXBB010000127.1:0-21119 GCA_024138015.1 Lumnitzera littorea | reverse complement strand
TACGTAGATAAGGTGAGTTAATGGCATGCCAAGATCATCATAGAAGTATTGGACGGCCTCAGTTTCTGTTATGAATTTCACTTAGTAGTATTAGTAATAGCATAGTGAAACAAGTAGGAATCTTGTCCAATAGGCCGCCGAGCAGCAAGTCCTTTTGAGGAGTTAGCATAGAAAGAAGATACGTTGTCTGAATTAATTCTGGCATTGACCATTCTCTTAATGGAGATTTAGCAGCTATGGACTGTAGAGTAGGTGCATATGTGCTCTAGCTTGTATGTTCCTTCCCAAACAACAGTTTGTCATTAACATTGTCTAAACTCTTATCTATAAATTTACTACAAATCATAACAGTTTCTATCTTCAGGAACGTTGAAACAAAGCACCTTGAGAATACACAAGTAACCAAGAGGCACCCACAGACATGAGAAAATGGTTGAGATAACCAAAGGAAATATCAGACAGAACAAGTTCTTTAGTTGATGAATTGAGATCTTACAAGAATAAGGTTCTATGACCACAGAGAATGAATGTCATCCATATATCCTGAGGTATCAGCTATTAATTAAAAGACATCTACTGTTCCACTTTACTGGGTTAAGTTAATGTACAGAAAGGAAGAAAGAATGTTAGTTGACTAATGAAGTAAACTTTTAATGAGAACTAGGAAAGTTACCTCCAAAACCAAGTTAGTTTAGGACCATAAATGTTACACCACTGCCTAGTGCCTAATAACAAAGTGATTTATAAAATACCAATCAACTAGTAGTTTGAGATTGGAAAGACAAGCATTCCATCAAAGAAGGCCACTTCTGTCGATGATGAGCTCTTCAAGAAGGCACCACTGCCTAGTACCTAATAACAAAGTGATTTATAAAATGCCAATCAATTACTAGTTTGAGATTGGAAAGACAAGCATTCCATCTAAGATTCCCGTTGCAAGGCCACTCCTGTCAATGATGAGCTCTTCAAGCAGGTGCCATCAATGAGACTATTATAGGTGATTCAATTGGGCTCCATGCCCCTTCTAATCATGTCATCTCGCAGCTCAAGAGCCTTGGATATTTGTCCAGAAACACAGCAACCATGAATCATAAAATTGTATGCAAGTATATCTGGCTTCAGACCCTTATTTAACATGTGTTCCCACAACTCAATGGCTTCTACCATATTACCTTTTCGACCGTATTCATAGATGAGGGTTGAATAAGTAATGCAATCTGGCAAAATGCCATTCGATGTCATGTCAAGTAAAATCTCTGAAGCTTCTCTAATTCTCCCCAATTTGCAGAAACCACGTAAGAGCATATTGTAGGTAACTGTGTTTGCTAAGAGACCTCTAAGCATTGCATCATGTAGCTGAATGGCACTATCCATATTTCCCATCTTTGTTAAATGGTCGAGGAAGCAGCCATAAGTCACCTGATTTGGAAGGGGACCCTTCAGTAGCATTTCCTTCAAAAACAACTCAGCTTTATCTAGATACCCAGCCTTGCATAGGCCATTTATTAGGGAAGTATATGTCACAACATTTGGTATGCATTCATCTCTATACATGGTATCCCAATACTTCAGTGCCACCTCAAATTTCCCTTCTTTGCTGTAGGCATCAATAATGCTGGTATATATTACAGTATCAGGCCTCAGCTTTTTATCATCCATATCCTTTAAAATCCCGAATAAGCTTGTTGCGTCATGCTTTCTAAGAGCACCACAAACAAGCACAGCATAACATACGAGATCCATGTTTAGACCCCTTTCCAACATTTCAGAAGCGGCCCCCAAGGCATCCTTCAACCTACCTTCCTTGCAATAACCGAGCAGAAGAGCACTATAACACATCTCATTTAATTTTACATGTTTGCTATGCAGGTTGACCACAAGCTCTTTGGCCTCGGACAACCTACCAATTGAGCAAAGCCCACCTATTAAGGGCCTGTAAGTGTACGAATCTGGCATGAGACCTTTCTCTACCATTTCATCAAGCAATTTAAATGCTCTGACCATATCACCCTCCTTGGAATGACCTTCAATAAGAATGTTGTAAATTATTTCATTTGGAGCAATATTCCACTCTGTCATTTCTTGTAACAGTTTATATGCTTTAGCGATCTGATTGGCATGACAAAGACCTGAAATAAGAGCAGCAAAGGTGTAAGTGTTTGGGGCAATGCATTTCCCTGTCATTTCATGATAAAGCCTAAATGCCTTATGCACATCTCCTTTCTTGCAAAACCCATCTATTAATGTTGAATAACTGATGACATTTGGTGCCAATCCTCTTTGAATCATATCCTGAAGAAAAGAATCTGCTGAAGATAAATTCCCCACTTTGCAGTGACCCCTTATCAAGGAATTGTAGGTATAAGCAGTTGGTTTAATCCCTGCCTTCTCCATATCCATAAGAAAATGAATAGCACTATCTACTTCTCCTCTCTTGCAGAATAAGTCAATAAAAACTGTATAAGTTACATCATTTGGCAAGAGGCCCTTCTCTTCCATCCTATGGAAGAGTGAAATCGCTTCATCTAATTTATATATTTTACATAAAGAATTAATTAAAGCATTGTACACAAATAGGTTAGGCACAGCGCCAGTTTTCCCAGCCCAAATAACTAAAAGATATGCATCAATGATCTTGCCCTTCCTCCTCAGTCCCTCAATAAGCCCTGAAAGAGCAGCTTCATTGGGAATAAACCCCAACTCAAGCATTTCCTGCATCAAGTCCAAGCCAACCTCAAACTCTTGAACTTTACAATGCCCAAGAACTAATGTACAATACGTAACAACATCTGCTTGCAATCCTTTTTCGCTCAAGGAATTCTTCACATTGATGGCATCTCTAACTCTTTGGTTTTTACAAAGCCCATTTATGAGCACATTGTAAGTGACAGTACTCAATGCACACCCACTTCTCTCCATCATAAGAACTATTTCTTTAGCTCTGGAGAAATTCTTCATCTCACACATACTCCTCACTACCACCGTGTAAACATAGACATCGGGTTGGAGTCCCAAATCCAACATCACATCAAACACTTCCGAAACTTTCCTAAATTGCCTAGCTTTAGCCAATCCATTCAAAAGGGCACCCACAGTCCTAATTTCAGGCAATAATCTCACATCACAACCTATCATAAGCTCAAATACCATTAAACCATCTAACACTCTCCCATTCTGCACAAAACCCTGAATTAACAAATCAAAGCCCAAACTCGATCCGAACCCTAATTTCACATAACAATCCAGAAGGCATTCAAAAACGTATCTAGGGTTTGTTTCACGAATCAATAAAGTTTGCAACAATGAAGAAGCAGGCCAAAAGAGATTGCTTTGAACTAAGGCATGTATTAGGATACAAAACGACGCAGTGGAGTGTGTGAAGTTGTTATGGAGACCCAAGAAATTGAAGAAACTTAAAGCTAATCTGGAGTCCTCTAGGGTTTTAATGAGTACCTTTTCGACGTGCTGAGGTTTCAAAATGCTTGAAATGAATGGGTTACTGAAGGCCTGTTTCCAGTTCTTCCCGGCTTTTGGATTTCCCCGTACGATGTTTTCGATGATGGTTATGAATTCGTCATCATTTTGAGAAGATAGGTTTTTGGTAGAGAGGTTGAGGAGTGAAGAAGAAGAGTGGGGTCTGAGATTGGAAACTGGTTTATGAGTGCGAATGAGGGCAAGGTACATTTTGTGAGTGCGCGAGTCAAGATATGTGAAGGTTCTTAATATATGGCAAATTCAGAGAATCGGTGTGGAATATTAGGAATGAACAAGGTGTATACGGAGAGATCGATTTGGGAAAAAAGAAAGCACGGAGTGTACGGGCTCGTTTTGAGTTCAGGGTATATCCTATATGCCCCAATAGGCCCATGATCACTTCTATCTTCTCGTACTTATCATTCTATTTGTTCAAAAAATTATCTCATCTCTCACCATTTGATACCTGATATTTTCATAAAATTACTTTTTTATAAAGATGGTGGAAAAAGTTGCTTCCCCCAAACAGCTAATTTATCTAACCCTGACCCCACCAGTTGATATAGGAAAGATAGTGTAATTACATCTACTAAGTATCAAAAATTAAAATCCAATTAATATTAGCTTCGCTTCAAATAAATACCATTTGTTTGTCGTAAACACATCAATCTGGATGGGAAGTTGCTAGCAAGCTATTTTGGATCCAATTAGAGGCCCAATTTAAGCAAATGCCTACCAAGGCCTGGTAGTAATTAAGTAACCAAACATCTCATCTCCACTTGAGCACTTTGTGGTCCATGAGCATTTCATTTACGTTTAAGTACCTTAAGGACCTACTCTCTAAACACTAAGTCATTAAGCACCTCATTACCTGCTTGGATGCACTAGAGCCACATGATCTCTTTCAACCCTTAAGTATATGCTCGTTGCCTCGAAAACACATCATACTCTATGAGCTTCCTACAAAAAGTCAACCTATGACTTATGGGTTGGTTAGATCTCTCTCTCTCTCTCTCTCTCTCTCTCTCTCTCTCTCTACTATTTGTCTTTTATTCCCCTTCCTTTTCTCTTCTCATTAACTTTGGCTTGACATCCATGGTATGACTAACATATTTGCTATCCCCTAAAAGTGTTAGCATCTCACATTTTAAAATGTGGTTATCAGTGTGTTCATAGCCAACTAGCACTTAGAACCACCCTATCATCCTTGTAGAGCATGTACCCTATAAGCAGCTCATACAAACGAAGCCTAGGTTGACACGCGTTTTTGGTAGTTAAGCTCCTTTCCTCATAAATAGCACAAGGAGCCATAAAGCAAAGGATTTGGATTTTGAATCATGTTCTTTTGGCCTCATTAACACACAACACTTGTTCACACAATAACCTAAGCACTTGTTCTCCCCCTCCTAAGAATTGAGCTTAGAACTTCACACACTAGCACACTTTACCCTTTCATCTTTCCTTTCTTGCTAACTTAAGCATTAGAGGGCCCTCATAGACCAACCTACCAGGGGCTTCTTTGCAGATACCAAGGAGTAAGGAGTGTAACAAACACTTAAGCCTAATAGCTCTTTTCCTTAAGGAGTCTAGACTCATTTCCCCCTTATATCTGGTTGATTTTCACTATTAATATTTTGGTGCCTACCCTTAGTGGTCAATCTAGTCCACATAGAGGAAAGAAAGAACAATAACCCTCAAGCATCGCATCATGTTGACTGTAATAGGTCACCTACACCACAACACTCACCAACTCCCCCAACTTTAGGCACTTAAGCCTATGAAATGCAACAGCACAAGATACTTATTCAATAAGTATTTAAAGATAACCGAAGGACTATAAAATCCAACACTGTTATAAAGGGAGGTAGCTCTCCTAAAAATGCATCATAGAAACGTCTCCATGAAGAAGCAATGGTCAACTCATCTATACAACTAAGTAGATGCAACGAAACATGTATTAAGTATCCAATACATTCATGCGACTAGGTTTAATACAATCGATAGACCCCTAAGGACTTACTTGATCAATTGAACCACAATCACAGCAAAATGTACATGTAAGGTGAACACTCTAAGACGAGTAGGCCTACTAGGGAGTTATTCACAAGATGCACCCAAAAACCACTCAAGGACATAAACATTCAAGAGTTAAACAAACATATGCGTACACATCTAGCTTGTGTGACCAAAAGAAGGTCGAATCCTTAACCTATGTATCATAGCCAACAATAATGAAGAGCTCATTCATGCCAATCATTTCTAAGAAAACACTACCTAAAGGTGCAAGGATCCCTCATTTCAACACATATGAATGGATGGGAGACCTAGACGATGACTTAATCCACTTTCGCACCATGATGAGCCTCCATAACTTCATGGACACCATCATATGCAAAGACCAACATGCTAGCAAAAGCCGCCCTACTATCGTTTGATACCTTACTCGATAACTCCATTACCTCTTTTGATGGGTTGGCAAGCAAGTTCTAACAATATTTTCTTAGTTCTAAGGTCTCGTACGAAGACTCGTCTATACTTTACAACATCATACAGCACCCTAATGAATCATTTCGAGCATACTTAGAACATTTCAATCGCATAAAGCTTCAAGTTTCTAAACTTGACACCAAAACAACCCTTTAAACCCTAATCACTAGAATTGACCCCATGGGGAACTATTCAATGCAGTCTCCTACAATCGACTTGACTCACTTAACGACACGTGAATAGCCAAGAAATATGTTACCTAAGAAGATACCATAAAAGTGAGGTTAGAGATTAACAATAGCACTTAGAGATCGGTGAAAGATTGCTTAGGACCAATAGATACCAAGCCGTCCTCTTCGAAAGAGTGACATAAAAAGCAAGAGTAGAGATTTGCATATTACACATCTTATACACCTCTAAATTGCCCCCTTAGAGAAGTGATGGATGAGGTCAAAGGACAACACCAATGAGCACCTCATGTCAAAGAGACACCTAAGGTGGCTAACTTAAGCAAATATTGTAACTACCATTAAGTGCACAGTTAAAATACTACTGAATGTCACCACCTAAAAAACGTAGTTGAAGACCTTATTTGCAAAGGTTACATTGACTACCTTATTGCAAACAAAAGAAATAAGGTCTAATGATTAGTCCAGCATCATTGAATTAAACAATGACAACAACCTCAGCAATAGTAGTAATAGCAGCTTAAGGAAGACACCCTTGACTATTAAAATCATTGAGTGAAATGAGGTTAGGTCAACACAATCTTTAGAGGCCCCAGCCTAATAGAAACATGCCCTTCACATCAACCAAACATGAAGTATTCCTCATCGAAGCAAGAAACTTAAGGTAGATACCACAATCAGCTTTGCCATCAAAGATAAGAAAGGTATCGACTACCTATATAGCAAGGCGTTAGTCATCAATGTAGAAATCAGGTATTTCAACATCCTGAAGACGTTTGCCAATAGTAGAAGTTTAATAGACATTCTCTTCTACAATACCTATAAGTAGATGAAGGAGCTACTTAATGAGCCCTTACAATCCTTTAAACATAGTCTTACAGGCTTTAGTAGTGATAGACTTGTTCCAATCAAGAGGCTTATCACCCTACCAATATGTTTGGGTGATGAGAAATACGTTGCCATACAGTCAATCGACTTCATTGTCTTCAATCTCTAGTCACCATACAGTGCAATTCTAAGAAGACTGAGCATTACAAAATTTGAGATGTGCATAAGCAAGCGATTCTTAAAGGTAAAGTTCCCAACACTGACGGAGGTCAGTAAAGCACGGGGAGACTAGAAACTATCCAAGTCCTCTACCTTAGACTTAAGACAATATTATGCACATCAAGTCCACTCTAGAAGAGAAGTTTAACTCTTGTAGAGAACTAGTTGAAGAAATTGAGAAATTGAGCTTGAAAACACATCAGGACTCATAACTCAGGTTGGGACAGCCCTACTTGAAGATGAAAAGACTGAGCTTATCGACTTCCTTTAACCAAAACACCTATGTTTTCACATCTACACTTGAAGATATGCCCAATATAATTAATACACTTGAAGCAACCTACCATCTTAATGTTGACCTTAAAGTTTGGTACATTAAACAAAAGAAGCAACACCTTGCACCTAAACGATAGGCTATTATAGAGTAAGAAGTCTAAAAGTTGCTTTAGGTCGAGTTCATCAAACAAGAAAAGTACCTAACATGGCTCATAATTATGGTCCTCATCAAGAAAGCTAATGGGAAATGGTGTATATGTGTCAACTATACACACCTCAATAAAGCTTACCTGAAAGACTGGTTTGCTTTACCCAACATAGATCAACTTATCAACCCCACATTAGGTCACACCTTATTCAACTTAATGGACATATACTTTGATTACAACCAGATATGAATGGCACCCAAGAATTAGGTCCATACCTCATTCATTACTAGCTTTGGTACATACTACTATAAAGTTATGCCTTTCAGCTTAAAGAATGTTAGAGAAACATACCAAAGGCTTCTCACCACTATCTTCAAAATATAGATCGACAAGAACGTAGAATTGTATATTGATGACATAATTATGAAAAGCAAGGAGAAGAAGGGTCACATAGAGGACCTCCATAAAACTTTCAATACCCTTTATTACTATCAAATGAAACTCAACCCCTAGAAGTGCATCTTCGGGGTAGCATATGGGAAGTTTCTTAACTATATGGTCATAAAACAGGGCATGAAGCCAACTTAAATAAAATGAAGGAAATCCATGACATGAAAGCTCCTAGGATAGTCAAAGAAGCTCAACTCTCATAGGAAGAATCATAACCTTCGACTACTTTGTCTTAAGAAGTGCAAACAAATGCTTAGAGTTCTTAAAGCTTTTGAAGAACCCATCTAAATTTAGATGGACAACCTAATGCCAACAAGCCTTTAATAACTTGAAGAAGTTCCTTAACAACCTACCTGTGCTCTCGAAACTAATACTAAGTGAAGAGATGCACTTATACCTTATCGTAAGTGACCTAGTACTATCTTTGATATTAGTTAGTGTAGATGGATGAGAAGATAAGCCTATATACTATGTAAGTCACATTCTACATGGCTTGGAAGTGAGATACACTAAGGTCAAAAAGTTTGCCCTTACCGTGGTGATTGCTACACTCAAATTGAGACTGTACTTTTAAGTCCATCCAATTGTGTATTGTAGACACTCTAATATATTAGAAGGTCCTAATTTAGGAAGAATACAAAAATAAAAAAAAATTAATGAAAACCCTAAAAATAAGAGATGTAGAAAAAAATGCAATAAAAAATAGAAAAATAAGAAATTCGGGAAAATGCAAAAAATATTGGAAAATGAGAAAAAGAAAAAAAATATGAGAAATTTAGTAAAAATACAAAAAATGGAAAAGTTGAAAAAATATATAAAAAATTGAAAAATTGAAAAAAATAAAAGGAATTTAGAAAATAATAAATTTTAAGTAGTTTTAATAGAATGGATTTTTACATAAGAGAGGACTGTTGGCTTGGACTAGATTTAGCTGACCTTATTTATATATGCAATTTAATTATATAAATGAACAAAACGCAAGCCAACGGCTTAATAGATAAACTCATGGACTTGCATTAGGGTTTAACTTGAAGGTCAAGAGTTCAAGTCTCATCAAAGGTAGAGAATGCCTTTTATTTTATTTTCCCTATACTCTATGTATAGCCACATGTCAAGGCCTTATTGGGCCATGTGTCTGACCATGACACGCAGCACTTTATGATTGGCCTTAATAACAAATTTTATTTTCCCTTTTTCCATCTCCTCTTTCCTTTTTCCCCCCTCACTTTTTCATTTTAAATCACATTATAAAATAATAGAAGGGGGACGGGATTTTAGAATACACACAGTGCAAGGGGGGAATTAAATTTTTGAAAACATAAATAGTAGAAGGGGGGATTTGATTTAAAAAAATATATATATATAGAACACACACACAACAGAGGGAGGGGGAAATTCATATTTTCACACACACGTGTAGGGGGCCATGAACACTTACCCTCTCTCTCGACCCTCAATTTCTCTCTCTATCCATTCTCTCTTTCAACAGCTGGCTTTCTCTCCACTACCTCTCTCTCTCTCTTCTGTTAAACTCTCTCTTACTCTTAGTCTTCTTTCTCTCTACTCTCACACAACCTATACATACAAATCACCTCCACTCTCAGCCAACATGATATACCACTCTCTTAGCTACCTTTATCATCTTTCCCTCGATTCTCCTTCTCATGCAACCTACTAACGAGACACCAACCACACATCCCTCGTCACCTCTCTCTATGGTCTCTCTCTCGTATGATACCCTTCGAGACCTATAGCCACACTCCAGTACACATACCCACGATCTAACCACACCAACTAAATCACCCACGTATGCGGCCACAAGAACTTGACCCAATTGAAGAACCTAACATGCTAATACTCTTACCCGAGCCAACAACCATCTACTATACATCACCGCCACTTCCTTTAGCTACAGCCTAAGTGCTGACCACCACCTTAGGTAGTAGCGCTTAGGTAAACCCACGATCTCCAATAGATTAGCTACGAAAGTGGCCTTTACCGATTGATTGGGCTACCAAAACAACCTCGAAAACAACTTTTTGGCTAGCTATGCGCAACCTAACCCGAACTCTCCAACCGAGTCGACAGTGGAGCTTCGACTTGACTGCAACCCACATCTAAACCTACGCTCCAAATCTAACTCGACCTCTACGCCTAAACCTGATCTACTTGGTTTAGTCTAGCCTTCATAGTGTTTGGTTTTGATTGTAATTATTTATTTATTTATATACTTATTTACTATATATCAATGTAACATTTATTTGTAAATAAAAAGAAATAATTAAAAAAAAAAGAAGAAAAGAAAACAAAAACAAAAAAATAAAAAATATATAGTAAAAAATAGAGAAAAAAAAGAATAAAAAAGAAAGAAAAGAGGGAAGGTTTATTTTAGTTTTTACTTTTTTATTTGTGTTAAGTAAAAATAATAGATAAAAAATAGGAAAAAAGTGAAATAAATAAATAAATATAGTAAATAAAAATGAACAAATCATCTCATTACTTAGAAAAAATAAATCTTTCAATAAAAATAAAATAAAAGATAAATTAACCATTTTTTCCAAATTAGACACTTTAGAATTTTCCATAAAACTCAATTTAGGACTCTTTAGGAAATTTCTTAAAATAAACCAAACGAGTAAAAACATAAAGTCAACTGGTTTTCAAAAATTAAAATCTATTAAGCCCATTATGTTTTTAGTAAATGAACTATGGAAGTCTGATTTTGAATAACGGGTATACAGGTACCTATGCGTAAATACCGAAGTATGGGGTGACTTAAAATATGGAAAATTTTTATTTTTTCCATCTTTGTAGATATTCGTATAAATTGATTAATTTTAGTTGCATATAATATGATTAGTTGTTTAGAAATTAGAAAAGGGTATATTTGAAAAGTGAAGTTAAAAGGTGGTACTTGTTTAGGGTTTAGTAAATTAGCTCCTTAATCTAAATCTCTGGTTTTCGAAAAAAAAAAAATCGTTTTATAGAAAGGTTTAATTGATAAATCAGTAGCTAAGTTATAACTATTTTTCCAGACTCTAGTCTGGTGACGACTCCAAAGAATTTTCAAAATGTAAAAAGAACCGGATTTCTTTAAACCTTAGTCGAGGGTTAGCATTAAACAAGTAAGGGTTTAGTACTGATCAATTTAGAGAAGACCTAATTCAAAAAGAATCAGGAAGGTGAAAAACTAGACTTAACATGTACTAACTAATAAACTACTCCAAACTATGCTACGAAGGCTAGGCGCCTCAAGTAGAATGGTCAAGTACTCCCTCAAGCTTAACACTCATGGTGTACAATTCCTATTAAGACAAGCAATTAAAGCTTGAGTCCATGTAGATTTTATTGTAGAATACATAAGAGAAGAAGAAGTACAGTTGGACATCGAGATATTAGTACAAACCCTCGATGTTGATAGATCCTCTACTAAAGGGCAAGGGGGAAGAAGGGGTTGACATAACACTGTAAAGCCCATATGGAACCAAAGTGCTCTATGCATTGAAGTTCACACTCCTAACGAGTAACACCAAGGTTGAATATGATGCATTCATCATCAGATTGAAGATTGTTAAGGATAGAGGGACAAAAAGACTAGAGATCTACTTGGACTCCTTATTAATAGTCTAACAAGTGAAGGGAGAAATAATGAACAAATATTTCTGGACAATTTAGGGGCTCCTTTTGGGTTTCACCTCTTGGAAGGTCAACAAAGTTCCTCGAGTAGAGAATTTAGAGGTAGATAGGCTATCTAAGCTAACTTCTACCATCGTTTTAGTACAGCACAATGATGATAGATCACTCTTTATCCAATATTTCACTAAACACAGTACAGAAGAGCAAGAACAAGGAGTACTTGAGATTAGACCCATGGATACCCAACCTTGTTAGATGAACCCCATAGTAGAACATTTTAAGACTAGAGCATTACTAGAAGATCAAACCAAGGCGAAGAGGTTGGCTTACGCCTTTATCAATTGTACACTTTTAGATGGTATCTTATACTGCTGAGGTCATAGTATGCCTCTCCTTAAGTGCTTCAGGCTAAAAGAGGGTACCTACACTTTAAAAGAGCCTTATGCTGGAGTATGCAGCAACTATATCTAAGCTTAGGCCCTATACATTAAAGCACTTAGAGTAGGTTATTATTGGCTATCTATGAAGGAGGATGTGAGGGCTATGGTTCAAAAATGTCATAAATGTCAAAAGCACACTCCTATCTCCCATGTGCTAAGCTCTGACCTCTACCCCATGATAAGCCTATAGCTATTTATAAAATGGAGCCTATATGTGCTCTTTCTCAAAGCCATCTACTGGCTAAGGTCCTTACATTATAAATAATGCAAAGAGCCAAAAGGTAAAGGATCTTGATTTGAAATTCACTCCTTTAACCTCATTAACACATAACACTTGTTTACATAATAACCTAAGCATTCATTCTCACCTTCTTGAGAATTGAGCTTGGAACCTCATACACCAACACACTTGACCCTTTTATCTTTCTCCTTTTGTTGACTTGAGTGCTAGAAGGCCCTTGTGTAAACCCCACAAATTTTCTAGATAAAAAGTTGGGAGTTAATAAGATTTCCTAAAAGATACCCTTAGTATTAATAAGATAACTAACCCTAAACCTAAAAACTACTCTAAAAAACCTAAACTTAAAGTCTTAAAACCCTAAATGGTAGTCCAAGCCCTAGTTTGACCACCCTTACACTCAAAATGAATTCTGAACTTTAAAATGAATACTATAGTCCTTAAATAAACCTTCGAACACTAAAATCCTAATTAGAACCCTAATACATGTGAGCCTTTAAATTGTAAAACCCTAATCCAACTAATGTACTCTAATTAAATAGTAAAACATTCATTAATCAAAGACTTATCACTTAATTTCCCTAAAACCCTATTCTACTCTCTAAAATGTACTTGAACAGCAATAATTATTTCAATTCCTTAAAATAATTAGATAAGATGACCCAATGGGCTTAACTAACTTAATTTGATACATTAAGCCCTCCAATGCACTTAATTTTTGTCAAGTGTAAAAGTAATTAAGATTAAGAGACTTAATTACACCTTAATTAACTAATTGAATTTTACATCATAATTAACTATAAGTCAAGAGTAATTAATCATATAAAGCCAAAGGAATTATATGAAAACATCTCCTTAATAATGCTAACCTTATACTTAGGGAGATAAAATGAACTCGTAAACTTTTAGATCCAAACTCAGAGTCAGATAAAGGAGTTAATAAGTAATCCTTAGAATCACTCAATATATAATAATAAAATACATAAATGAAATGATTTAATGTTAAATAATAAGTCTCAAACCTTAAGTAATAAGTTGAAAAACCTTAAAGAGAGTAAAATCTTAAAACCTTAATTGTAAGAGCAAAACCCTAAAACTCCTAATACGCGAGAAGCCTTAAAATGATTGGAAAATATCAATAGCTTGAGTAAAACCTCAATTAAAAGTCCAAAACCCTAACTCAACTAATAAACCCTAAGTGTATCCCTAAACTATTCGCTAATTGCAAATAATTTCTCTAATAGCTTAGAAATCCTAAAACGCTAGTCTCATATATGATCCAAAAACCTTAATCAATCTTGAATAATAAAGGACTCTAACATATGAAGTAATATAAGCCAATGAACTTAATCGAAATGATAAAATATGTCAAGACCCTAGTTATACTCTAATTAGGCATATATTGCTTAATTAAGTACAATCGCGATTAATTAGCTTAATTTCCCTTTAATCTATCTACCAACTCTCATTACATCTTAATTAGTAGTAAGTAAAACTCAATTAAAACAAAAGGCCAAAGATTAATTGAGAATTAAAGGACACTTATGTTGTTGGTGAATTTTGGGGTAAGGCAATAGTCTTGCAAAAGAGAGTAAGATACTTGATACTGAGGTTAGTCCTGTGTGGCCACTTTGATGCCTAAGTTAGACTGGTGATTTAGTATAGTAAAAATGTGAATAAGAAGTGTCAAAGAGCTCTTACAAAGTTTTTTTTTCGGTATTTATAGACAGTCATTGTGTCTAAGGTAGTTGTTGAGGTAACTGTTAAGACAAGTGGAGACCTCTAGACTTGACATCTCCCCTAATATGTAAAGATAGCAAGTGGTTGTAAAATATAACCGTACTTATGATAATTGGTCATGCCATAGATTTGAATTCAAACCAAGAGCTACCTCATTCCTATTTTAGGGGGGAAGAGTGGCCTTAGTTTCCGTTGCCTTAGAATGGGATAAAACAAGTCAATGTGCAACTTTGCAAACCATACCTGGACGGTTGTATGAAATGAAAAAACAGAAGTTGAAGAATGAGATTTTGAAGATTGGAAAAACAAACGAAAATTTTAGGTGCAACTAGAGAAATGAAATCTGATTATGAACAATACCTTATATATAGACGATCCGTTCTCGTAACTGCAAATATGCTTTTGACAGTATTGATGTGCTAATATGATAGTCCCACGAATTGTTGACAGGTGTTTCATGGTAGAAATTTAACAGCTGAAAACTTTCTGATGGTTATTAGGCCTAAAACAAAATGATGACCTAAGTGATAGATGTTGTGCCTACAACTTTTTGGTTTCTCGAATGGGTGAGAGTTTTGAAATGGCGACATTTTAGCTAGGATGTGATCTGTCCTGCTTCCCATGTTACCCAACATGAATCCAATGAATCTCTCCCCATTCGGGCTCTACTACAATATATATATAAAACTCCTTTTGTCGACTATTTGAATACGGGAGTTGGGTAGCAAATATTAATAGTTAGTTTTTGCTTAACTTACACTTGTCTTTTCGTTAGCCGAGATACCAAGTAAATGACTCTCTCAGAATTCTCCCTCTATAGAGGACACACGACACTTATGCTGTATACAAGAAATGCTCTTAGTTTGAAATCAAATCTATGGTATGACCAGTTATCATAAGCATGGTTATATTTTACAACTGCTTACTATCTCTACATATTAGGAGAGATGTCAAGTCAATAGGTCTCTACGTATCTTAACAATTATCTTAACAACTACCTTAGACACAATGACCATCTATAAATATTAAAAGGAAACTCTGTAAGAGCTCTCTAACACTTCTTATTCACATTTTTACTATACTAAATTATCATTCTAACTTAGGCATCGGAGTGGCCGCACCAGATTGGCCCTAGTACCAAGTATCTTACTCTCTTTTACAGGACTATTTCCTTACCCCAAAATTCACAAACAACAACTTGTCCTTAAGGAGACAAAATTCTCCCTCATTTGGTAAAAAGCAAACAAGGTATATTAGTACCAAGAGAAAACCATGTACCTTTATCCCAAGATAGCTATCTTTTGTCCCTTTTAATCTACCTTCAATATCTGTCATTTTACCCCTCCAAAACCCTCGTTTGACACCATTCTTTATGCATGGAATACCTTAGGAAACACTCTTAAGAAACCCAAATAAAAACCAAAGAAAAAAGGGAAGAAAACAAAAGGAGCTATCGGACCCCTCTATGCACCTTAACGCCTTTTGGCCTTATCACCACCATACGCTACCTAATGACAAGCCACTACCACCAAAGGATCATACATATACCTTAGTTTCTTATCGATAAACATTTTTGCTTATGAAGTAATTTTTGACTTCATTTTTTAGTGGAAAATTTAGAACTTGTGCATACTAGTTTAAGGTAAAACTGACCTAACTTAACTTTTCTATTTACACTAGTTTTATCTATGATATCTTGAGGGTTTAGGATTAGAAACACTAGATAAACATGTTATAATCATATACATGTCATTTTAGAGTCATATAATCACACATTCATTTATGTACTAAGCTAGTTTATTACTTATATTATAAAAGTGTAGGAGGTAATTTTATGTAAATAACTTGAAAAGATGTTGATTAAACTCCATGATACCCTAAGTACCATCCATACTGTCTCCTCCTTGATATTTATCCATCTTGTTTTCACCATGTTAAGTGATGTTATTAGCTTAAAACAAATAGAAATGTGATTAAAACAAGGAAACACACTAATGTAAGTATTAAATGGAAAAAGTTGAAGGAAAGCCTAAAACTTTACTTAGCCACCACTTTCATGAAAGTTTCAAATCTATAAATTTTGATTTATTAAGTTAATAACATGTTTGTTTAGTGTTAAGTATAATTTAGGATGCAATTAACCAAATTCAGTAGGGTAATGATGAGTTAATGGCCTAAACTAATTAAGTTGGTGATTAAGGCCTTAGGAATAGTGTTAGAAACCCCATTAATGAAATAATCCAGATCTAAAACACTTAGTAAAATAGGTTCTTTAGTGGATCCATTAGGATATTTAGCCAATTGGAATAAGTTAGAAACAAATTTAGAGTCCTAGAATGCAATTAAGCTTAAGCTAACTTAGTTAGTAATTAAAGCCTTAAAAATATGATTAGGAGCCCAACAAATGAAAAGAACCAAATCTGAATCCTAATAGAAAATGGACTTATCTTAAGACCTTTAGTAGGCTTAAGCCCAAAATAATAACTGGAGTTAGGCTCGAGGCCCTAAAATGCAAAATAAGGGTTAATAACTTAGTGATTAGATCTAAACCCTAAATTAAAAGGCTTATACAATAAAATATAAAAGGTCTATTAAGTCCAAAAGCAAATTAAAGCCACCCCTTATAGGCCCCTTAGTAGGCTAAGGCTTTAAATTAGTAAAAAGAGCCCATCGAGGCCCCCAAGAGTAACATTAGGGCCTAAATTAAATGTTATGAAATTTGATAAGAAACTTAAACTTAAAATACCTAAATAAAGGCTCGAAAGGTCAAGTGTAAGGCTCAACTATCATAACCTAATAGTATCGTTGTTGTGATAAATCATCGTGTACCGTACAAAGGTTTATTATCAACCTCCTTGCTGATGGTAGGCCTTTCATACGACACACAAGGCTCCTCAGCCCGGATGAACGAAGAGGTTTCCCTACAACAAAAGAAATCTATCGAGGTGTCAGCTTAAGCTTAAGCTTAGTGAGATAAATACCTTCATCAATACCGCATGGCAAAAATTTATTAGATGCACAATCATATGAATGCATGAACAATAAATATGCCAAACAACGCATATAGTAGCCTAGGAACTGCATATGACTTAGAATTACATGCCCTATAGTCAAGGTTTAGAGATAATTAACCAACCCTAACCAAAATTATAGTTCTAGACCTTAGGTTTTATTTTATTTGAATTATTATACTTAAGTCAAAACAAAACCATATATACATATATATACTTTCTTTCCTGAACAACAAATTATATTTTCAAAATCCCAAGTTTAGTGGTATGGTAGCCCTCACAATCCATAAATATACGTCCTAAGTGGAAGCTACAAGATACGGCCCCTCATCGATGGTCGGTGTCTCCTGATGCCCAGTAACACTGTCAACTTAGGACAGAGACTTAATAAAATGATGATATAGCTAGTGCCTAATCCTATAGGAGGCCCTCCTACTGTGAGTCCCTTCTCATCTTCTATATGAAGCAGTAGTTAGTGTTATTCGAATGCAGTTATGGGGAATGCATGATCCATTTAATTTCTTAATCGTATAAGGGGTTAATCCGATTTTTCATGGTGATCAGACAATTTCATTTCATACAATCGTATATATACATTATCACAAACAATTCCCATTGTTATATGATTAACAAGCCAATGCATTCAGTCATAAATTCATACATATGCATTTCCCATATCCCACAAGCATCCAATTTATATATATAAGTTTAGATATATCTATTTTACAAGCAAAATCAAGTAAAAAGTCGTCAGGAATTCATTCACTCAGCCATTCGGGTTAGTCAAAGTAGTCTGGGGGTAAGTCATCTCCGAACCCGAGGTTCCTTGGTCTTGCAATCATAACACTATAAAGATTTGAAATAAAATTTAGAAAACTAAGCTAAAACCCCTTAAGTTACACTCTTAATTAGTTTTCGTATTTTTCCTGGTTTTACTTAAAAGTTCAGTCGTGTATAACTTTCTCATTTTAAATCCAATTTTTATGATCTTATAGTCAATATTCATCATTTTTTAGTGTAATTTAACGTGGAGAGGTTAGATTTTCAAGATGAGGCATACAAATCTTCCCATAGGTTAGAACAGTAGTAGTCTTCATGATGTGGAGTGCTTTTAGGCTTTGTTTGGTTAATGGGCATTTTGGTAACTTGAGAATTCCTTTAGGCTTGGGATTAAGATTTTATTCTAGGCTCAAAATACTCCTTAAGGTCAAATTTATAACTTTAATTTACACTCCTAAGGCTATCAACCACTTCTTGGGCTCTTAAGTGGGCTTAAGTTGTTAAATTGGCTTGTTTTTTATTCAATTCAAAGATGGTCACTTTCTTGAGCTTAGGGAGTGTCTTGTGGGCTTCTTGAGAGTCTCAAAACAACTTTCATTGTTGTGTTAAGTTGCTGGTCAAAAACTTAAGGGTGGTTTAACTTGACGTTTGAGGCTCGTTTTGAAAGTTTTAAGCTCAGTTTTGAGTTTGTAACTTAATACACTTATCGTACTTGCCTTGGTTAGTCTTTCTACTTTGTTTAGTTACTTTTATCATATTTTTAAGTGTCTTTTAGAAAGGTTCCATATCTGGTCATTTTAAGTATGAGGGCTTCTAACTTGGTTTTCCAACTTATTTTATCATTTCCTTAAGTTTAGGTGTTAGATCATGAAATTAAACTACTTGTATTCAAATCTTAACTTGACTTCTTTTCCATGAGATGATTATTTGACTCATACTTTACATGAAAATAGAGGATCTCATACTTATCATAATTCCCATATCATAGTTCATGTCTTAGAAAGTTAGTTTCCTCATAAAACTTCATGTGATGGATTTTTCCTTTACCTAAGTTTAGATTTTAGCATGTTTAACTCAATAAAAGTGAAAACAACATCCAAATAACTTCTAAACCCTTATGTCCAGTATGCTTCTCTTTTATTTAAGTTCTCATTTCAAGATTTTCTCAACTTAAAATCTTCCATTCCAAGTGTTAAACAAGTATCTCTACAAAACACTAACTTTATATACTCTTACTTCAATTTTCATGTAAGGTTTTCATGAGTTTGCTTCTTAGGATAGTCCTAGATGTTTCATCAACTTGTGTTCATACTTATATCTTCAAGAAATTATAGTCTCTTAACATGAATACTAATCTACTAACACAAGATATACTTTCTCATCCTCAAAGCAAAAATATGGTAGTTGTATACTAAGGTTCCACTTATGCTCTTTATCTTACTTCCTCCTTGTACCCTTTTTGAAACTTGAGTTGTGGTCCTTTGAAGTGGGGTTTGAAGGATGTTCTAAGGATCCTAAAGGAGATTTGAATGTTGGCAAAAGCAAGACAAGAATAAGTTGAAAGTGTTGTATGTATGTACTTAGAATGTGGCGACAAGTGAAGGATTTTGTAGGGTTTAGTTATTTCTTCTTTTGTATTGTTTTCAAAGTGAGAGAAAAGGAAGTGAAAATGAAATCGAAAGTGAGAGCAAATGGGAAAAGGGTGGCCAGTTGGAAATAGGGTAGGAAATGTGTTTAATAAGTTTGATTTTGTTGTCTTGTAACATGTACAAAAGTCAACAATTGCAACTTTTGATGATATAAGCATTAATAGGTAAATAGTGGAGTGTAAGATAAAGTAATTGATGGATAAAAGACAAATGCATACCCTACCCCCCTTAGCCATGTAAGAACCTGCTATTAGGCCTTCCTTTTAGGCATCGAATTGTTTTGTCTCATTTACTAAAGTTAAGCATGTGAAATCTTGTGATAATTTGTCCATATGTAGTATAAGTTAATAGGTGATAAGGAAAGTGTTTTATCACTAGTTTTTGATAAGTTATCAATTGATAAATAACTCCAATTCTCAATTGATAAGTCATTTAGGGTGATTAATTGGTCTACTTATTCATATGTAAGGCTTAAGCATGAATATAAGGGAATTGTCTTATAAGAAATTGTTTTAGGATTTATTTATTGAATTATTTTGTAGATTATGATTGAATTCTTATAAAATTATGAAATTTTCTAGAGTTGAATGAAATCATTCAAATTAAATTATCAATTATTCATTTAAGGTTAGAAGTCCTTAATTGTTGTAGGGTTTAAGGTCTTAAATGACTTTAGAGTCTACAGTTCTTTATGTTCGGGTTTTATCAATAATTGACTTTCAAATTGGGAAAATTAATTTCATTTTTAAGTGTAAACTTAAATTCTTAGTCTAGTTGATCCTTGGGAACGTTTAGGAAGTACTTTTAGTCGAATTATAGGTCTGCTAAAAGTAAGGTTTACACCAACACCCAAAAGTAAGCCTAAAGCCCAAATCTAAACCTAAATCCTAAGGTAGTCAAACCAACACCATTGACCAACAAATTCATTTGGCTTAAACCAAATTCTTATAAGTCCAAACACCTTAAAAAGACTTCACCAAATGAAAGAACATTTGTGATTGTATGAAATTGACTATAAGAATGCGAAAGACGAACTTAAAATAAGGAAGTTAGAGTGAAAACAAGTTTTAACTGTACTTCGGATTAAGGCGAGCTTCAGTCATTAGGTAGACTTCTAGGTTCTTAAAGAAACTCTCTTCCAATTACATACATATACATTATTATTATGTTTTAGGTGGCTTAATTTCTAATTCAAGAACCTTGAAGGTTAGGATAAGTAGGCAAGCAGGCCAAATGAGAGAGTTTTAATGAATTGCTACTTACTTGTGTTTGATAATTACTAATGTTCTATTGTTTGCACTTAGTTATCTATTAAGTGAATAGTTGTTCTGTATGCCAACATTCATGCGATTATCTTATTAAAATTGGTAAGTTTAAATATTTGGCCAAAATAACCAAATATGCTTGTTGTATGTCTGTGATCTATTAGTTATGGATTATGATGTCTATAGCTTTGTTGAGTTTTTTGAAAAATTTGCTAAAATACATTTTTAAAATGCTTTACAATTCAAAGAAAGATTTATCAACTTAGTGAATAATCATAGCAATCTCCTA
>JAMXBB010000126.1:0-21183 GCA_024138015.1 Lumnitzera littorea | reverse complement strand
TTCCGGTTTCGCTTTTTAGAGTCCTTTTCTATTTTTGACATATATATACATATATATAAAGTAGCGAACAAACAAAAAAAATAGATAAAAATCAATTTATTGAGAAAAATAGAACTTATTCAATGAATTTATCAATTTCAACTTTGATGAGATGCTAAATAGATAGAATAAATAGATAGAATAAGGGTCTATTAGAAAGAATTTGGATAATATCGGATTGAAAGAAGTATGTAGTGGAATTGTGTCATTCAGGAAAACGAAATCGAGCGATTCCTTCCTTCTTCTAACTTAGAAAGTATCGATAGATACTATCTAAGAGATGTTCTAAATGAATATGAATTAATGAAATCTTCAAAACTCTTATCATAAAAAATGAAATGAATTTTTTTTTTAAACATCGAGCAGAGTGATCGATTTTATCATTTAGATGAATAAAATATTATTATGAAAGCTAAGAACGCGGGGGTAGCCTGCGTTCTTAAGCTTTCATATCTCCAACTTAGTTCATCTGATTATTAGATAGACTATTAGAGAGATGAACCCAACCCGGAGTATGAACCATAAAAGAAAATACCTATTAAACCAATCACAGGAATACCAGTTACAGTACCTATTATCCAAAGAGGAATCCTTCCAGTAGTATCGGCCATTTATTCCGCCTCCCTCCACCATTTCATCAAGTTGTCATGCTAGAGACATAAACAGTCATAGATAATTATGAGATGTGATCCTTCCGAATGGGATAAGATAATTCCTACTATTATTTAGTATTCTACTAGTTTCTTTTCTTCTCTTAATTCTTAATTGAAGAAATAATTGGAAAATAAAACAGCAAGTACAAAAATGAGTAATAACCCCCAGTAAAGACTGGTACGATTCAATTCAACATTTTGTTCATTCGGGTTTGATTGTGTCGTAGCTCTATAATTTGTATTAGGTTTATCGTTGGATGAACTGCATTGCTGATATTGACCCCAAAAAAGAAACGGTAGGTACAGCTAGTCCATGAACAGCCAACCATCGCACTGTAAAAATTGGATAGGTTCGATCTATGGTCATTTTGTCCTCCTAAAAAGATCTACTAAATTCATCGAGTTGTTCCAAAGAGTCAAAACGGCCAGTTATTAATGGAATTCCTTGTCGGCTCTCTGTAAAATATTCGTTTGGACGAGGGCTCCCAAACACATCGTAAGCTAAACCCGTGCTGACGAATAACCAACCCGCAATGAATAGGGAGGGTATAGTAATGCTATGAATAACCCAGTATCGAATACTGGTAATAATATCAGCAAAAGAACGTTCTCCTGTGCTTCCAGACATGCTGAGCTCCACATATTCTTGTACAGTTAAAGGGGGATCGAGTCCCTAAAAGATGATATCAGTAAATGGGGATTCACTGAAGTTCAATCCTTGTGAGATCGTCAATATTGTACCAAGGGTGTTTTTCGAGTATACCGAATCAGTATAGCTATCCTTCTTCTGGCACAGCAACGCAATTTTAATCAGTATTGAAATGAAGTACTAGCTAATTCCTTTATTCTTTTCTCCTTGCTTGGTGATATAGAATCATGCATGTACTATTCAATATCCAATTTCTGTAGTAGTATAAGGATTCTTTCTCTCTATTATTGGCTTCAGACTAGAAAAATGAAAATAGGTTAAAAGATGAGTTGAATTTAACGGTTTCTAATAATTCATGAAGGAAATTATCATATTTCCTTTCCACTCGATGCGAAATTGAAAAATCTCTTTTTCATAGCTGTAGAAAAGGTTTTTGGTGGAATCTTTTTTTTTTGCATTTTCCATTTTAAGAGGATTCGTAGAGTAAGAAGTAAGAGTAGTAGATAGTATTGATAAAAGAAGAAAAAGAACAAGGAATAAAATAGAATTCGAAAGGTTCTTTAACTGGGAGGGTGTTTTATGATATGAAAAGAAAATTTCTAATAAATATGAAAAAAAAGTGTAGAACTTAGAAAAGAAAGGAAAAAATTATAGCAATTACTAGTCTCAGAATCTAGTTGAATAAAAAGAAACATTTGATTTGGGGAGTGATCTGATCGTGGGATACCTTTTCCTTTATTTCATTATTACTTTATTCAAATTGCTTTATTTTTAGTTCATTATTACTTTATTCAAATTCAATTTACCTTTATTATTTGAAATATTAGTTTCTCAAGAGTTGTATAATGAATCCCTTGATTCGGAATCACGGACTGGTTAGAGGTTACAAATGATTAATTGATTTCTTTTTCTATCTCCCTTACTCTTTCTTTTTGTTAATACCGTCTATAATGGAATGATTGATGAATTAACAACTGTCAATGAAACTTCGACTTTCATTGCAATTGGTATTTTTGCTTATCTTCATATATTCCTATTTCAAAACTTGAAACTTAGGGAAGTGCTTTAGAAAGATATGTATAGAAAGAACATATTCCATTTAGCTCCTTTATGCTTACTATAACTAGTTATTTCGGTTTTCTACTAGCAGCGTTAACGATAACTTCAGCTCTATTTATTGGTCTGACCAAGATACGACTTATTTGAAATTAATTGAATGAACACAACTCATAAAAAGAAATTCTTTTGTGGTATTCATCTATTCTATAGTTCCTTAACGCATCAATTTCCAATTAGTAGTCATTGAGATTCATGGGCAATGCAGATTAATATTTAGGGATAGATATTACCTCTCTTTTTCCCTTTCAAACAAACAAATTGAAATGATTGAAGTTTTTCTATTTGGAATTGTCTTAGGTCTAATTCCTATTACTTTAGCTGGATTATTTGTAACTGCATATTTACAATACAGACGTGGTGATCAGTTGGACCTTTGATTAATTAACATCTTTTGTTTGATTGACCTCCTCTTTTCATTCCCAGGAGGTCAAATTCAGATTAATGTTCAATTATCTGATATCTGAGTGTCATTTTCGGTTTAACCTAACCAAGACCCAAATCACGCTCTGTAGGATTTGAACCTACGACATCGGGTTTTGGAGACCCACGTTCTACCGAACTGAACTAAGAGCGCTTTCTTATCCCATAAGACTGTAAAGAATGAGGTTTTTTTAGAACCCGAATACATCCATATAGAATATGAAAAAAAAAAAGATAAAGATTATGTATGCCCAAATTGATTGAATCCATTTCAATTGAGTCCTCGTTACTGCTCAGAAGAGAAGTAATAGGTAGGGATGACAGGATTTGAACCCGTGACATTTTGTACCCAAAACAAACGCGCTACCAAGCTGCGCTACATCCCTTTCAATTGGTCTACAGTGTCATTGTAGAGAATTCCCGTCTTGTTTTCCAAATCCTTAGTTTTTCATTGATATACACAAGTTATCTTTCTATTTCTTTTGGTCTCATATATAGCATATAATTATATAGCATATAATAATAATAGAAGGCTTCTATACATATGTATGAAAACCATCGTAAAAAAGAACTAAAAAAATAACTATTTTTTGGAAATGCTCGGACGGAAAGGGACGTATTTTTCGGTTTTCAGAAAAGTCAAATCTTATCTACTGAATCATTGTATTGTACATTTCAATTTGAATTCGGAATCCCGTAAATACAAGCAGTTCTTCACTACTTAGATACATCAAGTACTTCGATATACATCTGATCATATATGGATTAACAATAAACAATAAAGAAGGAGGATTTGAAATGCGAGATCTAAAAACATATCTTTCCGTGGCACCGGTACTAAGTACTCTATGGTTTGGGGCTTTAGCTGGTGTATTGATAGAGATTAATCGTTTATTCCCGGATGCGTTGACATTTCCTTTTTTTTCATTCTAGGTATTGACATGTGAAGGGGTGAAGAAGATTAGAGATAGAATCAAAAGATCTGTGACTAATCCCTCCCCCCTCTTTTCTTTTTTTATAAAAATAGAATTAGATATAATTTCTAATTATCAGTAGAATAAAGAAATGAGGAAAGAGAAATCAAAAGTAGATTCAACTTCGGCGAAATTCAATTCGGGTTCATCTTCCAATATTATTTCTAAATAGAAATAATATATTCTATTGAGTTGAGAACGAAACTGGAAATGTGTCTAGGAATCTAGTCTAGGACAAGAATATCATCCAAGATATTTCAATGAAATAGTATACTTCAAATCGAATTCTATTCGAAATAGAACGAAATTAAATATAGGTAGAAATTCTTTTAATATTACTTACTATATTGTGTTGTGATTGCAACGAAATCTTTCATAATTTCGAGTTAGCAACTTTTGTTTTTTTTTTTTTCGCTTCATTCGGAAAATAGAAGAGTTCGTTGAATCAAAAACTCAAAGGAGGTTCATGGCCAAGGGTAAAGATGTCCGAGCAAGGATTATTTTAGAATGTACCAATTGTAGTCGAAATGGTCTTAATAAGGAATCAACGGGGATTTCCAGATATATTACGCAAAAGAATCGACACAATACGCCTAGTCGATTGGAATTGAGAAAATTTTGTCCCTATTGTTACAAACATACGATTCATGGGGAAATAAAGAAATAGATCGAATCAAGTGTCTGTGTGTCACTCTTACAAGGAACATGAAAAAGGACATAGAAAAGGAATATTCTATATAGACTAATATAGATTATTCGAAATTATAAACAAAAATTTAGATAACTTAACTAAATAATCGAAAATGGAATATAAGAAAAAAAAAATCAACTCAACTCCTATTTTTACTTATAAATAAATCATTTTGGATCAGATCGAAATATTATTTTCGGAATCAGAATAAGGAATAAACAAACTATGGATAAATCCAAGCGACTCTTTCTTAAATCTAAGCGATCTTTTCGTAGGCGTTTGCCCCCGATCCACTCGGGGGATCGAATTGATTATAGAAACATGAGTTTAATTAGTCGATTTATTAGTGAACAGGGAAAAATATTATCTCGACGGGTAAATAGATTGACCTTAAAACAACAACGGTTAATTACTATTGCTATAAAACAAGCTCGTATTTTATCTTTGTTACCTTTTCTTAATAATGAGAAACAATTTGAAAGAAGCGAGTCGACCTACAAAACTACCGGTCTTAGAACCAGAAATAACTAAAAAAAAAAAAAGACTTACTCCGAAATTGAAACAAAATTCCTATTTGAACTCAAATTGATGTTGTATTGTGTTTGAAAAATTCGAGAATAAAACGCAGATTTTATTGTTGGATCGTAAGAAAGAACCAAGCATCGGGTAAGACAAAATCCTTTTTTATTGGATATTGGACTTGTTTTCTCATTTGATTTGGAGCGACTTTATCCTATTCTCTTTATCTTTCAGATTCTCTTGATCATACTAATTTCTACTCTACCTTCCCGGAGTTCATTCTCCACAGCGAACTCCATTTTAAATATTCTGGCAGAGTCCTTATCCAATTTTCTTATTTTATGATCTCATTCGAAATCATATAAAGACAATTCTTATTTAATATAGCTATTTGTGCAAGTATTTTACGATTAAGAAGCAACTGTTTCTTGTACAGATTGTGTATAAATATACTATATCTATAAGATATCCCGTTCTCGCGAATTACTGCATTTATCCGGGTTATCCACAAACGACGAAAATCTCTTTTTTGCCTATCTCTATCTCGATGAGATGAAACCAAGGCTCTTATTTTCTGTTGAATAATGGTTCGAGTAAGTCTTGAACGAGCCCCCCGAAAGCTTGATGCAAATAAACGAATTTTTTTTCTACGTCTCCGAGCTATATATCCTCGTCTAATTCTGGTCATTGAATAAATGAAACTTTAATGAATAACTAATCGATTTCCTTTGTTTTAGTTATTCTTTTCCTCTTCCCTAGTTGATTAATAACAAAACGGATTCTTCCAATGTATAAAATAAAAATTCCAATGGCTTTTGCTACTATAACCTTCCCGACCACAATTTTTATTTTTTTCTAGGCATTTTACCTCGAAACGAACTAAGAAATTGTATTGACACTTCTAGGTATCAAAAAAAAAAAAAAAAGAAATAGAAATGAATAAAGAAATAGTGGATTGCATCGTTTCTATGGTTACGTCTTAAACGGTGAGGTCTTCTCTATACACCGGAGCCCCTTACTTCATTTAATCAAGGTTATTGGTAAATTAACTTGTACAGTTCACATTCTTTTGGCTCTACTCATGAATTATCTAGTAATAGGTCTTTCACAACGAGATCTACCCATACAGTAACGGTATTTAATTATGAAGATTAGCTGGGGAACTGACCCTCTTAGTCCGTTTTTGCAAGAGTAGAAGCATAAGATTTCGTCTTTGGAAATAGGATTTCCCCTGCTTAATGAATAACCTCTTGTTACTAATGAGGAATTTTTTCTCATCTTCAATTCCAAATTGAAGTGATTGGATTTGCACCAATGGAAACCATAAATTTCATACACAACACAATAGAAGGATAGAATAGATCTTTTTTCTCTTTTTCATGGGTACTGATCATTGATACTGGAAAATGAGTTTCCTTTATTTTGTTCCAGGGGGGGGGGATCTGAACGAGTCGCACATACACCCTAGTACATGTTCCTCGGCGCTGAGGACATCCCCGAAGAGCGGGGGATTTCGTGACATTTCTGATTGGCTGTCTTGTGTTTCTAATAAGTTGTTTAATAGTCGGCATGCAGAATTGTATACATACTGAATAGGCTGGTTTAGATCGATCCTAACCGAATGATTATGAATTACTTCTGTATTTCATAATAAATGAATAAAATATGATGAAACCCGATACTACGAAGATAAAATCTCAAGTTGCGTATTTGCATATGATCGCTGCTATTTTTATTCAATCGCTACAAGACCAACAATTCCATGAGCTTGGGCTTCTGTTGCTGACATAAAAACATCCCTTTCCATATCTTCGGATACAACCCATAAGGGTTTGCCCGTTCTTTGTACATAAACCCTTGTTATGGTTTCGCGCAGTTTCAGTAGTTCTTCTGCTTCCAGGATAAATTCTCCCGTTTGTGCCTCATAAAAAGAACTCGCAGGTTGATGTATCATTACCCTGATGATATAACAAACAGTTCCTCTATCTCGCATGATGAGTTGAGGAGAGGAGATAAAGAATAATAAATAAAAAAAAAGATAGAATTGAATTGAGCAACCGTACAGGCATCCTTTATGCATTGCATACGGCTCTACAATGGAATTTCCTATCGAAGAAAGATAAAAAAAAATAGGGATGATATGGGGTTTATCCGATCCGGATCGGCAAATGCTCCAATTACCATCCTTCCTTTCAGAGCAGTTAAAAAATACTATGATGGCTCCGTTGCTTTATCTATATTTATCTCGTCTGTGATTCAGCAATCCCAAAGTTTCTTTTTTTTTTTTTCTATATATGTATGTATATGGGATTTGAAAATAAAAAAGTTTGTGACGCTGAAAAGGCTCCGATAGATAATATCAAATCGGGAATACCCTTTATTTTATACTAATTTCATTTCATACTACTCTTTCGATATATAATCTAATGTTTTGAAAAAAAAAAATTCTCATATCGAATTCGAAGTGCCGTGCTATTATTACTTATTTCATATGGCGAAGGCATATTCTTTTTTTCTTAAAAAACTCATTGGCGCCAAGCGTGAGGGAATGCTAGACGTTTGGTAATCTCTCCTCCGACCAGGATAAAAGATCCCATTGAAGCAGCTAATCCCATGCATATTGTATGCACATCGGGTTGCACAAATTGCATAGTATCATAAATAGCTACTCCGGGTATTACCCATCCCCCAGGAGAGTTTATAAATAAATACAGATCCTTGTTATCATTCTCTATACTGAGATATACCATAAGACCAATAAGTTGATTTGAGATCTCGCTATCAACCTCTTGGCCTAAAAAAAGTAATCTTTCTCGATAAAGTCGGTTGATGTGGATAAAATTTGTATCCCTAAAGAGCCGTACATGCACCTTTTGATGCATACGGTTCACCAAAAATTGCGAAAAAAAAAAGAATCAATGTGTAGATTTCATTCCCTTTTCTTTTTTTCTATTCATAGTAGGATCTTTTTCCTTTCTAATCGAATTTTCGATTTTCGTAAAGAAGTGGCTTTTTCTTCCATTTTTCGAGTGAGTTTTGTTAATTTTCTTTCTATTTATATCTATAATAAAAAAAACCATCTATACTATAATAGACAAAATCCATTAAACTTATCGAACTAATTTCTCATTGATATATTCTTTCATCGAGATCTAATCCAAATCACGATGTCATTTTCTTGTTCCTGAGTGGGTTTTTTCAATTCTTTTAGGTTTCTGCTCTACTCTGAGTAAAAATAAAAATATGCCCGATTTTTATTTGCACATATAGGACAAATACCCCTAATACTACGCCCTTTTCCTATGACTTATTCAATTCATTTCCCATCTTCTGCCAAACATCCGACGTATTTATCATATTACTTTACTCGCTTGATTAAAAGTTTGAGATTACTCTTCTTATTATTAAAATCTTTTATGATCTATGATATTTTAGGATCTATGATATAAGTATTAGATAAGTATTAGGAATCATAGATAGATTACCAATAATAGATTACCAATTGGGTTTTGTCTAAACGGAGCCTGGATACTTCATTTTATTGGTCCAACCAAGACAACCATAAATTTTTCTAATTGATAATATTAATTTGAATACCCCCCAAAACAAAAATGCCCCCAAAACAAAAATGGATCTAATTTCATTTGATTGCACTTCACGCTCCAAATTATTGATAATTCAATCTTTCTTGGGTGAAACAGAGGATATCTCGATCGGGGGAGAGAATGGGGAAATCCCATATGACCCAATATATCTGACAAGCCGCACTATACGTCAACCCAAGAGGCATCTTCCTCTCCAGGACTTCGAAAAGGTACTTTTGGAACACCAATAGGCATAAAATGAAAGAAAAAAGAATTAAGTACTATATTTCACTTTGATGTGGAAGCGTAACAATGCGTTTATTGTCTTAATAATATTTTCTTTTATTAGATTTTATCCATAGATTGGAAAAATTCTTACGAATAGTTCTTTTGAATAATTAACAAATATGTATGGATTCGTTCATAGAAGATGGGATCAACCCCCATTGCGTATTGGTACTTATCGGATATAGAATAGATCTGCTTCTCTTTATTCCTACGAACCGAATTGTTCCATTTTTACTTTACTAAAAAACACAATAGACAAATATTAATCCTTTATCCGAGATAGCCCACGGAAGGGGGAAGTCCACAGCATAGTTTTTTCCAATGCAATAAAGTTACATAGTGTCTATTATTCGTTGATAAAGAGGTATTTACATGGGTTTACCTTGGTATCGTGTTCATACCGTCGTATTGAATGATCCCGGTCGTTTGCTTTCTGTCCATATAATGCATACAGCTTTAGTTGCTGGTTGGGCCGGTTCGATGGCTTTATATGAATTAGCAGTTTTTGATCCCTCTGACCCCGTTCTTGATCCAATGTGGAGACAGGGTATGTTCGTTATACCCTTCATGACTCGTTTAGGAATAACCAATTCATGGGGCGGTTGGAGTATCACAGGAGGAACCGTAACGAATCCTGGTATTTGGAGTTACGAAGGTGTAGCCGGTGCACATATTGTGTTTTCTGGCTTGTGCTTCTTAGCAGCTATCTGGCATTGGGTGTATTGGGATTTAGAAATATTTTGTGATGAACGTACAGGAAAACCTTCTTTGGATTTGCCCAAGATCTTTGGAATTCATTTATTTCTTTCAGGAGTGGCTTGTTTTGGTTTTGGAGCATTTCATGTAACAGGATTGTATGGTCCTGGAATATGGGTGTCCGATCCTTATGGACTAACCGGAAAGGTACAACCTGTAAATCCAGCGTGGGGTGTAGAAGGTTTTGATCCTTTTGTTCCGGGAGGAATAGCCTCTCATCATATTGCAGCAGGTACTTTAGGCATATTAGCAGGCCTATTTCATCTTAGTGTCCGTCCACCTCAACGTCTATACAAAGGATTGCGTATGGGGAATATTGAAACCGTCCTTTCCAGTAGTATCGCCGCTGTCTTTTTTGCAGCTTTTGTTGTTGCTGGAACTATGTGGTATGGTTCAGCAACAACGCCTATCGAATTATTTGGTCCCACTCGTTATCAATGGGATCAGGGCTACTTCCAGCAAGAAATATATCGAAGAGTTGGTGATGGGTTAGCCAAAAATCAAAGTTTCTCAGAAGCTTGGTCTAAAATTCCAGAAAAATTGGCTTTTTATGATTACATCGGTAATAATCCGGCAGAAGGGGGCTTATTCAGAGCAGGTTCAATGGACAACGGGGATGGAATAGCTGTTGGGTGGTTAGGACATCCTATTTTTAAAGATAAAGAAGGACGTGAACTTTTTGTACGTCGTATGCCTACTTTTTTTGAAACATTTCCGGTTGTTTTGGTAGACGGAGACGGAATTGTTAGAGCCGACGTTCCTTTTAGAAGGGCAGAATCGAAGTATAGTGTCGAACAAGTGGGTGTAACTGTTGAGTTCTATGGTGGCGAACTCAATGGAGTTAGTTATAGTGATCCTGCTACTGTCAAAAAATATGCTAGACGCGCTCAATTAGGCGAAATTTTTGAATTAGATCGTGCTACTTTGAAATCGGATGGTGTTTTTCGTAGCAGTCCAAGGGGTTGGTTTACTTTTGGACATGCTTCGTTTGCTCTGCTATTCTTCTTCGGACACATTTGGCATGGTGCTAGAACCTTGTTCAGAGATGTTTTTGCTGGTATTGACCCAGATTTGGATGCTCAAGTGGAATTTGGAGCATTCCAAAAACTTGGAGATCCAACTACAAGAAGACAAGTAGTTTGATACAAGATTTTTCTGTTAGTTTTTTGCTTGTCTTTTTGTGATTTGACATAGATTAAGGAAAGGGAGAAATCTTGATTCGAATCTTCATAAACAGGTATGGAAGCTATAATTGTAAAGCACGAGCGAATTTATGGAAGCATTGGTTTATACATTCCTCTTAGTATCGACTCTAGGGATAATTTTTTTCGCTATCTTTTTTCGAGAACCTCCGAAAGTTCCAACTAAAAAGGTGAAATGATTTTTCATTATATCAATTGAAGCAACAAGCCTCCCCATATTGGGAGGCTTGTTGCTTCAACTAGTCCCCGTGTTCCTCGAATGGATCTCTTAGTTGTTGAGAGGGCTGCCCAAAAGCAGTATATAAGGCATACCCAGTAAAACTTACAAGTAACCCAGATATAGAGATGGCGACTAGGGTTGCTGTTTCCATTATTATATAATTTCAAGACCAAAATGGATCTATAATAAGATCGTTTATTTACAACGGAATGGTATACAAAGTCAACAGATCTCAATGAATACAAAATAGGATTTATGGCTACACAAACCGTTGAGGGGAGTTCTAGATCTGGACCAAGACGAACTGTTGTAGGGGATTTATTGAAACCATTGAATTCAGAATATGGTAAAGTAGCTCCTGGATGGGGAACTACTCCGTTGATGGGTGTCGCAATGGCTCTATTTGCGGTATTCCTATCTATTATTTTGGAAATTTATAACTCTTCTGTTTTACTGGATGGAATTTCAATGAATTAAACTAGATTCAAATGAACCGCGAATTCTTAGTTTTTCAATACAAGGAAAGCATTTTGGTTTCGGATTTTTCTACCATTAGATAATTTTGGTATTGTTATATTTTTTGTGTTATTGGTAGTTCGATCGTGGAATTTCTTTCTGTATTTCCGGAATATGAGTGTGTGACTTGTTAGAATGGATCCTATTGATAGTACAGAGAATGGGTCTGTCATCTTGATAGAGATGGTTTTACTTCGTCGGATATTCATCCCTAGTATCTGGAGCACGGAATATATGAAATAGATCACAAAATATTAACTACGATTCATACTTAATATTCATACCGCGCGACCGGACTCCACAAAATTTTCCAAAGAGTTATAAGTTCTAAATCGAAAGATTTTTCTTCTTTTTTTTTTGATCAAAAGGCAAAGCTTTCTTTGGATTTTTAGTCATTATATATATCTATTCATTCAATAAGTGATGATCGAAAGATTCTTACTCAGGGAATCTTTGGACTTAGTTTGAAGTTTTGTTGAATCATCGTGGTTCGAGTATGAATCTGGAGTTTTAATCGATTCATAGGGTCTTAACAAGAGAATTCCTATCAATAATAAAGAAAACAAGAATAAAGCGGCATTGCACACAAAAAAATCAAAGAAAGTAGGTAAATAGAAGATTCAAGAGGCCTGTAATGATCAACATAAAGACGAATGCGCCAACTTGATATTTTGACATTATAACCACAAATAAGAGCTTTGGGATTTTGACTCGTTCATATCCTCACTCAGAATGGGAGAGGTTTTATTACAAAGTTTCTATTCCATATCCCAAAGCAATATTTGGGTTTTTTGTTTGAGCTGTACGAGATGAAATTCTCAGATACGGTTCTCAGGGGGGGAGTACTTTTGGTTTACCTATCTCAATAAAGTCTATGATTGGTTCGAAGAACGTCTCGAAATTCAGGCGATTGCAGACGATATAACTAGTAAATATGTTCCTCCTCATGTCAACATATTTTATTGTCTAGGAGGAATTACGCTTACTTGTTTTTTAGTACAAGTAGCTACGGGGTTTGCTATGACCTTTTACTATCGTCCGACTGTTACTGAGGCTTTTGCTTCTGTTCAATACATAATGACTGAAGCTAACTTTGGTTGGTTAATCCGATCAGTCCATCGATGGTCGGCAAGTATGATGGTCCTAATGATGATCTTGCACGTATTTCGTGTGTATCTCACTGGTGGTTTTAAAAAACCCCGCGAATTGACTTGGGTTACAGGTGTGGTTCTGGCTGTATTGACCGCATCCTTTGGGGTAACTGGTTATTCCCTACCTTGGGACCAAATTGGTTATTGGGCAGTCAAAATTGTAACAGGCGTACCGGAAGCTATTCCTGTAATAGGATCTCCTTTGGTCGAGTTATTACGCGGAAGTGCTAGTGTGGGACAATCCACTTTGACTCGTTTTTATAGTTTACACACTTTTGTCTTACCTCTTCTTACTGCTGTATTTATGTTAATGCATTTCCTAATGATACGTAAACAAGGTATTTCTGGTCCTTTATAGAGAATATAGATCATAGATATTTGTAATCAATCATTTATCACTCGAGGAGGAACAATAGTATTTCATTGCTACAAATATGGATTATTGAAAAGAATAAGACATGTATTTGGATATTTTCCTTCAACTAGCACCTATACAATATAGTATTCTTTATTTGAATTTGACACGAATAGTTGAAGTGAATTCTCCGAAGAGAAAATGGATTATGGGAGTGTGTGACTTGAACTATTGATTGGAGCCGTGCAGATAGCTATATGCCCTTATCTGCCACATTGGAATTCACACCCAAATGTGTCTTTGTTCCAACCACCCCATATAAACCCCATACAGAGGATAGGCTGGTTTGTTTGAAAAGAATCTTTTCTATGATCTCTGATGAGACCCGATGATATCGTACATGACGTCCGTGAACAGGCTCCGTAAGATCCAGTAGAATAAATGATGTGACCTAAGACAAATTTTGTTTTAGCTAAATTACTTACTTAATTTAATAGTATAGAAATGCAGCCATTTCCTCGGCATCGACACGATTTATGATACTATCGGAGTGAAAGAAGGGGTCTAAAGAAGAGCCGGGGCTAGACTCTATTAGTAACAAGTAAATCCTTTGTATGTAAAAAGTTTCAAGATATTGGGGGATAAAGTTCAATTGCAAGGGTTGAGACGGCCCAGAAAGCACTTAATTATGAAGAACTTTGTAAGCTTACTTGGGTAGTGAGCATTTACTTATTTATAAGAAGAAAATTCCTTAAAATGGGTAGTTGCAATTGCGAAAAATGGAACCCGCCCATTTTTTCTTACATAGAATTAGTCATATATGTGTGGATATTCTATAGAGAGATTTGATATTTATAACATATGGATTTGGATCCATTTCGTTCGTTTAATTCTTGCTCGAGCCGGATGATGAAAAATTATCATGTCCGGTTCCTTCGGGGGATGGATCTATAAGAATTCACCTATCCAAATAACAAAAAAACCTGACTTGAATGATCCTGTATTAAGAGCTAAATTGGCTAAAGGGATGGGTCATAATTATTACGGAGAACCTGCATGGCCCAATGATCTTTTATATATTTTTCCAGTAGTAATTCTAGGCACTATTGCGTGTAACGTAGGCTTAGCGGTTCTAGAACCATCAATGATTGGTGAACCCGCGGATCCATTTGCAACTCCTTTGGAAATATTACCTGAATGGTATTTCTTTCCCGTATTTCAAATACTTCGTACCGTGCCAAATAAGTTATTGGGTGTTCTTTTAATGGTTTCAGTACCCGCGGGATTATTAACAGTGCCTTTTTTGGAGAATGTTAATAAATTTCAAAATCCATTTCGTCGTCCAGTAGCGACAACTGTCTTTTTGATTGGTACCGTAGTGGCTCTTTGGTTGGGTATTGGAGCAACATTACCTATTGATAAATCCCTAACTTTAGGTCTTTTTTAAATTGATTCAATTGTGAAATAAAATAGCATGACTTGTGTTGTGTATCTAGGGAATACTCACTTCAAAGTCAATTTTCCCTAGATACATCTATACTATTTCTGGATTTCTTCCGAATCGAAATATATTCTATATATTATGTCAAAGATTAATAGATATTTCATCTTTTTTAGTTCATAAAAAAAATGAACTAAATGTAATGTATTTCAAATTGATTCTTCGGTAAATCGGTTTTGAAATGCTTTTTCTATTTTTAGAATGTCCAATATCTGTTTTATATCTTCTATGCAAAAATGTTCAATTTTCATAAGGTCTTCTTGACTCTTATTCAAAAGGTCCAATAATGTGTGTATATTAGACCTTTTGAGGCAATTATAGATCCTGGGAGGCAATTCGGATTGGTCAATAAAAATATATTTCAATGCGATTTCTTTTTTCGTTTTCCTTAGTTTAGCCAATCTATGATGAAAAGTAAAAAAGGGTAAAGTAACCTTGTGCTGATTGTTTTCAAAATGGAAGTTTTCTTCTTCCGCATGTAGAAAAGGAATGAATAAATCAATTAAATTACGAGAGGCTTCATGAAGTGCTTCTTTAGGAGTTAAACTTCCATTTGTCCATATTTCGAGAAAAAGTATCTCTTGTTTTTCATTTCCATTACCATAAGAATGAATACTAGAATTCGCATTTCGAACAGGCATGAATACAGCATCTATAGGATAACTTCCGTCTTGAAAGTTATTTGGTGTTTTGATATGATATCCGCGATTCCTCTCGATTTCTAATTGAATACACAAATTAATTGGTTCCGTTAGGCTAGCTATATGCTGTGTGTTATCAACGATTTCCACCGAAGGTGGTAAGATGATGTCTTGAGCAGTTACACATCCAGGACCCTTGACAGAAATAGACGCGTTGCAAGTTGCATACAAATTACTTCTTAATACAATTTCTTTCAAATTCATTAAAATTTCATGGATTGATTCTTCAATACCTACTATGGTAGAATACTCGTGTGGTATTTTTTCAAATTTGGCACGGGTGATACATGTTCCTTCTATTTCTGCAAGCAAAGCTCTTCGCATCGCTATACCTATTGTATCAGCTTGTCCTTTCATAAGGGGAGACAGAATAAAGCGTCCATAATAAAGACGTCTACTGTCTACTCTTGATTCAACACACTTCCACCGTAGTGTCCGAGTAGATACTGTTACTTTCTCTCGAACCATATTAATATTATTTGATCAGATCATTGAATCATTTATTTCTCTTGAAATCTCTTTCATTTTTTTTTTCTACACACGTCTTTTTTTAGGAGGTCTACATCCATTATGTGGCATAGGAGTTACATCACGTACGAAACTTAATAGTATACCACTTCGACGAATAGCCCGTAATGCTGCATCTCTTCCGAGACCAGGACCTTTTATCATGACTTCGGCTCGTTGCATACCTTGATCTACTACTGTCCGAATAGCATTTCCTGCTGCAGTTTGAGCGGCAAATGGTGTACCCCTTCTTGTACCTTTAAATCCACAAGTACCAGCGGAGGACCAAGAAATTACCCGACCCCGTACATCTGTAACAGTCACAATGGTATTGTTGAAACTTGCTTGAACATGAATCACTCCCTTTGGTATTCTACGTGTATTCTTACGTGAAGCAATACGCACATTTCTACGTGAACCGGGTCTTGCTATAGATTTTGCCATACTTTATCATCTCATAAATAGAAATCCGAGATATATGGATATATCCATTTCATTTCATGTCAAAGCGGATCCTTTTCATTTCATTGGGTCCATTACGTTAGAGAGTCCTTTTTTAAAAAATTATCCTTGTCTTTGTTTATGTCTCGGGTTGGAACAAATTACTATAATTCGTCCCCTCCTACGGATCAGTCGACATTTTTCACAAATTTTACGAACGGAGGCCCTGATTTTCATAGTTGTTGTTCCTTAACTTAATTCCGAATATACTTATTGGAAGAAAATAAGTTTCTTGAAATCTTGAACCTAGAATTCTATCCCCATAAGGGAATGGTGAAGTTGAAAAAACCACCTAATCTTTTGAATCCTTGCTAATCTTTCGAATCCTTGTTGCGGAGTCTATAAATTCGACGTTTTCTGGTTGAAGTATAACGACTTATTTCAATTTGGACTTTATTCCAGTAGTATCCATATACTACTCCATCGTATCCTTTAAATGAAATAGAACCTGGAATTAGATCGAAACGAACTCCGAACATACCATCAGGAAGTGATTCATTAATTAAACCTTCATGAAGAAATGTTTTGTTCTTGTATTTTAGGCAAAACCTTTAGAAGTATCAACTAATGTAGGAGGAGTGGTATCAACTAACGTGCCCTTTTTTTCTTTTATAGGAAATGGAAATTCCGGATACAATTCGACTAACAGAAAGATTACCATATATAACATAAAATTTCTCCACCGATCCCCTCTAGTCGAGCCTCTCGATCTGTTATTATACCTCGAGAAGTAGAAAGAATTACAATCCCCATCCCGCCTAAAATTCTAGGAATTCGTTGATAGTTACAATAGATTCGTAGACCTGGTTTACTGATCCGTTTTAAATTTAAAATAGTTCTATATGTTCCTTTCCTATTCCTTCTATGTCGTAGGGTTAAAACCAAAAAATATTTGTTGTTTTCCTGATGTTTCCTGACATTTTCAATAAAACCTTCTCGTAAAAGGATTTTCACAATGTTTTCAATGATGTTAGTTGATGCTATTCGAACCGTCCCTTTTCTATTCATGTCAGCATTTCGTATAGACGTTATTATGTCAGAAATAGTGTCCCTACCCATGATAAACTAAAATTCTTTTTTCCTCCCATTTTTGATATAACAACATGCTATTTTTTTTTTAGATTCTATGTTAGAATATATAAGGTATATGCGTGAGATACAATCTAATCCATTAATTAATCTATTTCATTCAAATTCCTATGTATAATATAACTAACATAATTATATTACGTATTAGCTTATAATACCTCAGGAGCTAATGAAACTATTTTAGTGAAATGTAACTGTCTCAATTCTCGGGCAATCGCACCAAAAACTCGAGTTCCCTTTGGATTTCCTTCTTGATCAATGACAACTGCAGCATTGTCATCATATCGTATTATCATACCGTTATCACGCTTAAGTTCTTTACAAGTACGTACAATTACAGCTCTGATCACTTCAGATCTTTCTAGAGGTGTGTTTGGTAATGCTTCCTTGATCACAGCAACAATAATATCACCGATATGAGCATATCGGCGATTACTAGCTCCTATGATTCGAATACACATTAATTCTCGAGCCCCGCTGTTATCCGCTACATTCAAATGGGTTTGAGGTTGAATCATATCATTTTTGAATCTTTTCTTTTAATGCTTTAATGCAAAGGGCGAAGTAAAAAAAAAAAAGAAATATTTTTTGGACAGAAAAAAAAGAAACCTGCAATTGTTTTTTATCCCCAAGACTTCTTGTCCTTTGTTACACGTTCCTATCCCGAAATAATGAATTGAGTTCGTATAGGCATTTTAGACGCCGCGATTAAGATAGCCCTTCTGGCTATATTTTCTGCTACTCCTCCCATTTCATAAAGTATTCTACCGGGTTTAACAACGGCTACCCAATATTCGGGAGATCCCTTACCCGAGCCCATACGTGTTTCCGTAAGTCTTACCGTAACGGGTTTGTCGGGAAATATACGTACCCATATTTTTCCACCACGCCGTACATTTCGTGTCATTGCTCGTCGACCCGCTTCGATTTGTCTCGATGTGATCCAAGCCGGTTCAAGTGCCTGAAGAGCATATTTTCCGAAACAAATACGGTTGCCTCGATAAGATATCCCTTTCATTCTTCCTCGATGTTGTTTACGAAATCGGGTTCTTTTTGGGTTATAGTTGATGGTTCTTTCTTAATTCCATCTCTACTCCAGAAACGGACATGAGAGTTTCTTCTCATCCGGCTCCTCGCGAACGAAACGATTCCAATTTAATCAAAAAATTGAATCAAAATAAATATACTTAATCATATTATGGATTTTTTGAAATTTCATCTAATCTATTAGGTCTATATCTTGTTTGAATATACTTAAACCTGTATTCTATTTATAGATAATTATTTCTATTTATAGCTAAGATAATATAATGTGTTTTTTTTTTTCTAACGAATCCTTATTTTTTTTTTATCATATTGTATATCGAATAAGATTGAGTAACCTAACAAAAAACTTCGCGGGCGAATATTTACTCTTTCAATATCTATTTCAGTTCTAGGATTAGCTCATGAATTTTCAGACTAAATGAATTGAATTGGTCCTTGGTTTGTTCCGCCATCCCATCCAATGAATTATTAGAATTCTTTTGTCAATAGAATCTTCTGTATTCATAGGTTCCGTCGTTCCCATCGCTTCTCAATTAATGGTTAGGTTTGAATTCTACAATGAAGCCCCCATGAAATTTTTTCTTGAGTCAATCTTCCTAGTCTTTATTGACTCGAGACTCTTGATTTTTTTTTTTCTATGAACAGATTCATCTATAATTAGATCAATCTGTATTGATGCTTTATTACATTGTCTTTTTTTTTTTTATGAGATGACTCATAACATAAACCTTCCATATATTTATATTGGAATCATATATCATTGATATTCTTTTTCTTTCTTTCTTTCAGGCTTCCATTTATCTGCATACTTTCTATACCAAAAATCAGATTGGTTTTTCTGTTGTTTATGCAAAAAAGATTTCAGTTGCTACAATGATATGTCCAATGAATGTATTATATCTTGACTGGTTTTTTTGTATCCAGATAATGTGAATCGATGAGTTGGTTATTCGTTTTATAACTATTAGTTGATAGTAGGCTTCGATCCATTTTTTTTTTTTTAATCCTATCCTCTAAAAAAACCAACGAGTCGCACACTAAGCATAGCAATTAAATTTTAGAAAATTATCAATCAAATTATTATTTAACCCTATAGAATTAGAATTGCTCATTTTTTTGGATTTAAGGGAAAAAGAATGAAAGAAAAGAGTTTGTTGTTTTTTATTCTATTTTTTTTTTTTTTTTAATGGATAGAACAGTCAATTTTCTTATTCTTCTTCTCTAAATATCCAAATTTTGATGCCTAATACCCCATAAATAGTTCGGACTGGATAGGAACAATAATCAATTTTAGCTCGAATGGTTTGTAGAGGAACCCTACCCTCTCTGATCCATTCAACACGTGCGATTTCTTTTCCGTCAATACGCCCTGCAATTTGTACTTGAATTCCTTTTGTATCCGCTTGTTCGGTTAATTCAATAGCCTTTTTCATTGCTTTTCGAAATGAGACTCGATTTTTTAATTGTCCGGCTATAAATTCGGCAAGAATATTAGGGTTTGCATAAGGGTTTGGAATTCTTGTAATAGCAATGTTGAGTTTTCGGTTCACACAATTAAGTTCTTTTTGTATATTCAGCTGTAATTCTTCGATTCTTCGGGTTCTGCCTTCTACTAATAGCTTTGGGAATCCCATATAGATTGTGACTTGAATCAGATCAATTCGTTTTTGAATCTGTATACATGCAACTCCCTCGACCCCAGAGGATATTTTCATATTTTTTTGGATGTAATTCTTGATACAATCTCTTATTTTTTGATCTTCTTGTAGACCCTCGGAATAATTTTTTGGTTGTGAAAACCAAATAGCATGATGATCTTGAGTTGTACCAAGTCTGAAACCAAGTGGATTTATTTTTTGTCCCATAATCCTCCACTATTATCCATATCATGACATGTTTTATCTTTGTACTTATTCTTATTGTTTTTGACCCATTCAGCTTTTTTTAAGCATAAGAATAGATGGTCGTATCTGTTTATGTGACGGAAAGCTGTATCTTTCACTACAATCCTTATATGGCAACTGGGTCTTTTTATTGCATAACTCCGTCCTCTAGCTCGAGGTTTTAATCTTTTCAAGGTATGACTTTCATTGACTTCAGCTTCACTAATAACTAAACTTCCTTCCTCGAAACCCAGAGTGTGACGAGCATTTGCTGCTGCAGAATAAACCAATTTGAAAATAGGATAACATGCTCGATAAGGCATTAGTTCGAGTAGCATAAGTGTTTCCTCATAGGAACGTCCACGAATCTCATCAATCACTCTTCGTACTTTGTGAGCAGACATAAATATATGTCGACTTAACGCATATACTTTTCCTTCTGTTTTGTTCCTTTTCAACAAATGTTTTTTTAGTTCTGCATTTGTTATGCCCAGGTGCTTCAAATGTTGTGGACCTGTTCCTAGTATGTTCTTTTTCATAAAATTCACCTCTTAGTAATGATCAATAAAATAAGTACCTGTATTCATTTTAGTAATTATTAACGACGGGATTTATTATCATTTTTCGCATGTGTAGCGGATTTCATAGTAGGTACAAACTCTCCCAATTTATGGCCTACCATACCATCTTTTATAAAAATAGGCCAATGCTCCCGTCCAGTATGTATAGCAATAGTATGTCCGATCATTGTAGGTATAATGGTAGATGCCCGAGACCAAGTTCTTATTATTTCTTTTTCGCCCTTTGTGTTAAGTTTC
>JAMXBB010000125.1:0-21495 GCA_024138015.1 Lumnitzera littorea | reverse complement strand
TATAATTATAATTATAACATAATGCTATTAGTGAAAGTATCATTTAATAAGTAATATATATCTATAGTGTATGTATATATTTTTCAAAGATGAAATCATTATATTGTACTACACGTGCCAATGATTAGTTTAATTAGACACCATTTTGAATTCATAGCTTATTTATATACATACGAAAAAGATGATTCATACAAATATATATATATTTAACTAGCTCATTTATGGGTTATTAAATGGAAATAATAAAAATATTATTATCAATATATTAAGTTTAAAATTTGAACAAGAAGTAATTTATGTAATCATTCAAACAAAATACTCAATTCAGGAGAATAATAGGGTTAGGATATATCTTTTTTATGACTATTAAATATCACTTAAAAGAAACAAGATTTATAATTATGAAAATGAAATTACTTGAAAAATTAAACATCTAAAAAAATTTAATGTTCTAACATCTTTCCTTTTTTCTTCTTCTTCTTTTTTCTTTCTCTCCCTCTTCTTCTCTTTCTTTTATTTCTCTCGTTTTCTTTCTATTTCTCACTTGCCTTACTCTCTCTATGAATCTTGTTGCTAATGGCTTGAAGCCATTTATATGTTGGATATTTTCATCACCATCATTATGACGATAGCTTATATATTATTATTATTATTATTCAGATATTTTATTTAATGCTTATCCTAATTTTGAGAATATTCAAAAAATATTCTTTCTTTTTACTGTTAACGTTATTAGTAAAGAATAATTTATAATTGCAATTTTCTTTTTCCATATATTATTATTTTGGGTGAATTTTAATGTAATTATTAGTAAAAATATTAGTAGCATATAATATATAATTAAGTTCCATTAATTATTTTATACTTATTTATTTATATCTTATATGGTATTTTACTCATTCATATTAATTATTAAGATCATGTAGTTAATTTTAAAATATTTATTATAAACTATATCTAAAATTACGAAACTCTACGGTATAGTTGGCCGAATAAACTTAATAATTCCAATAAAATTGTATATAAATAAGCTTAATTTAAGATATTAAAGTTATACAGTTATTTCTTTTAATTTTTATTACTTTCACTATGAGGGTTTAATTTAATTTTAAGAACATTGTTATAATTTATACTTTCTAAAGTGTGTCTCAAGCTTAAACTTTTTATCATTTTTTTTATTATTAATTTATGTACTTACATATAATCTATCTCTAACGATCCGTTAATTATTGGAACCTGTTCTACGCATTTCTGATAAATAATGAGTAATATATTTATAACCTAATAATTTAATATTTAATATTTTATTGTTTTATTTTCTTAATTCTAAACTTATGGGGTCATTTCTATTAATATTTCTAACTTCATTGTAAAATTTTAGCTCAATCAAATGATTTATACAATCGCTCTAAATTTTACAAACCGTTTTTGGATTGATCAATTGTGAATTAATTACTAGTTTTTGTAGGGTCTCACATTTCACGTCCCCCACAAATAGTTTTGTTCTTGAAACTACTGTAATCCAAATCTTCTCTAAAAAGATATGTATATATTCTTAAAATTACAGTCTATTTCGTATCTTTGGAACCATCTTTTGATTAGGCTTTTGAATCGCTCTTTTGATTGAGATTTCAAATCCTCCTCTATTTGAGCCTCTACTTTAATTCCTTCATTTATTTCTTAAATTCTCAATTTCATTTTCTTCCTTTACATTTTATACTTGGATATCAATCATACCTTATTCCTTCAATACAGTCCTTTAGTCATATTATACTATCTTATGACTTAATTCCATAACCTTACAAATTTTTTTGTTGGTGTAGCTTCCATTTTTTTCTTGACTTCATACATTCTTACGTTTTTCTTATGATCATCAATGGTTTTCTAGTTCATCTTAAGCCACTAACCTTTCATCTCATTCATAATCCTCTACTCACAATGATTATACTATTGCTATAGTTTTTCATTTATTTCTTTATATGGCTTAGCATAGGGTTAACAAAAACAAAAGTAAATTTGGAAAATCTTGACTTTTCTCCATCTTAGATTCAAATGAGATGATTGAAAATTTGGATCAACTCAATTTGACTTGACTTGATAAGAATGAATATGACTCTTGACCCACAAATTCATTAAGAGAGGTAAAATTGACAAGAACTCACTGCTTGACGAGACTTGATAGGACATAATACACTCATAGGGTTAACATGATAGGAAACTTAGCAAACAAAAATTTGACCATCTCAGATTTGCTATTCCTTTATTGGATTTCCTATTGTAATTGCTTATATGAAGTATATTATTGTTTCATACCTTTCTTGTACATTTGGTTGCCTTAATGGATCATCTTTCTTGGTAATGTTTGTTAGTTATCTTCCTTCGGTCTACTTTAACATTTTCAGTATCCATGGAAGCTTCTTCTCTACATATAACTCATTTGAGGAAAGAAATATTATTCCATCCAAAAGTCATACTTCTTCAATTTAGCATACCACTTAAAGTTACTTAACTTCAATAATGTTTATATCATATCGTGGACATAGAGACTTCCTCCAACTTAATTTGAAATTGATAACTCTCTAATTGAAGTTACTTTGAAAAAATATTGTTACTCCTTATAACTAATTAAACAATATCTGAATTTAGAGTTGAAGATACTTGTTTTAATTAATTCACTCTATCCTTCATCCCATCTTCCTAGTATCCTATATCTTTTTCTCTTCAAATAATACAGATGTTTTTCTCAAGTAATTACTTGCACATGTAAATCTCTTATGCAACAGTTCTTAAAAGCCACTTCTTTAACTTCTAAGGTCCCATTTATAGCACCTAATACATGTCTTTAGCTATATGTTTGATTCTTGGCTAATTTAATAATAAAGTTCAAATTTCCCAAGGATTAAGTTACACTAATTAAATCTTTAGAAATGCATTTGAACATTTATGTAGAACTAGTAAATCCAGTACCTTTTGATACTTTCCTTAATTTCTTACTTGTAAATATCTGCAAAACTTCTAATCACCTACCCTTAATAGCTTTTCTCTTAGATTCTACTTTAATCATGATTTATAGCTCTTTGGGTTAATATCCTTGCTCTAAAATAGGTTCTAAATTGATAGATAATGATAATCCCTATCACCATAAATTATTTTCCATCCATCGGCTTCTTTCTTACAAGATATAAACACCCTAGTATCAATATTGTAACTGCATTTCCATTTATATATATATATATATATTTTGCAATAATCATATATTATTCTTATTATTATCACCCAAGTCTCTTATTTGTAGAACTTGGAATCTAGCCAGTTGAGTTTAACTTCATGTCAATTGTAACCTTAAAGTTGGGGATCTGAATACTTATATATCATAAATCTTATTGTGATTTTACCTTTAACTCTCAAATTATTACACAATCATCATGATAATATTCTTTCATCTTTAAGCACAATTTCCTTTATCATTTAACATGTCTTTTATGATAAGCATTTGGACAATTAGGATTAGATTCTTTCATATCTCCAGTTTTCCCTTTATATGCGGATAATGTCTTAGAAGAACATCCACTCGTTCAACATCGATGACTCTTAACCAATTCCAATACCATACCTTTATAATTTTGTGATTTATACTTCTACAATATTTCTCTTTTAAGTTGAATACAATATATGAGGAAATAATATACTCCTTATTCCAATACTTGAAGCTTTCATTATTATCACTCAACTAAGAGTAAGTGATTATCTTTAATTAAAATTCACTACTTATTTTCTAACTCCTTGAAACTTGGATCATTTAAATAAATATCTCAGATCAATATTTATTATCCATCACTTTAGTAATAGGTGTCAAACAACAACTTTCCAACTCATAGCACTTAATTAAACCAAATTTGTTAAGGAACAGTTTCCATATCGTCTTCATTTGAACACCATTATAAAATTATATATTCCTTTCTAACTTACTACCGAACACCCGTTAAGGTATCCAATGCCTCCTTTTAATCACCTTGTTTTCAAATTTTTTACTACTCATATTACTAGCTTCAATATGATTGTACCATAAGCTAATCTTTGATATTATGAAATTCTAAGAGTTCAAAGCTTTTCTTTCTTTGACTAACAAATTATCACTCTAAGTGACTTATTCATCTTATCTTAGGATACGACATTGCTTGGTGAACTTAAATAATTTATCATCTCCTTAAAGTTTATCTACACTTCTTTTACCTCTTAAGACCTTCTGCCTCCTCTAATTCTTCCTATAACAAGGTACTAGGTTATTATTCCTTGTCATCATATTATAATAAATGTACCAATGGGTAACCTTGTTATAAAATTCACTTCCTGGTGGTTATATTCTATCTAGATTGATCTTGGAATAATGAGGAAACTTTTGATTGAAAGTATTGATCCTCTCTAAACATTTTACTTTAATTTCTATTTCTACTGTCAATCGTTACTCATCTTATTACTACTATTTTATGGTATTTCAATGTATATTCATTTACAGTTTATTTGACAATCTTATTTCACTTCTTATGTACTATTTAATAATCATCCATCCCTTATAACCGAACATAAGTACTACATAATGATATCATTCCATTTGTCTCAACATAACATAATGATCTTATTAACTTATTCTACTTCACCTATACTTTCCTACTATTCCAAAGATATAAGTCTTCGATTCGTTATTCATTAAGTGATAAATGATTCATACCTTAATTATAGCCTCACATTACAATTTGTACAACTATTCTTACATATGTAAAGAACTTTGGATATTAATCATCTAAAACATATATGATTGTTTTATATCCTTAACCACAAGTATAGAAATGTTATAACACATGCACATATCCTAAAGAATGAAGAAGTACAACGATATCTATTAAGTGATCAAGAGGATGTCCACATATATGAACAGCTAATATAGAATTAACTTTAACATCATAATAAAACATAACCATCAATCATAATGTATCCATCATTTAAGTCACTATAACAACCCTTCATTCAAAAGACTTCCATCATATTTATCCTCCAATTAAATCATCATTACTTACATTTGTTGATTTAATACTTTATACCTCCAAAGGAAAATCAAAAACAATAATTATTCCATATACCTTATTATTATCAGATTCTTCTATACTAGTATTAGCTTTTATCTTACATATTGCATTCTCATTCTTATACAAGATCTGCTTCTAAATTAGCTCTGATTATGCATTTAATATAGGTTCTAATTCATTTTTTGAATTAGCCTTTGACCTTTCCCTTTATTGTTTTGTCTTTTTCAGGATTCTTTTCTACACCATGTTTTATTTCATGCTCTACTAAACTATCTCATATTTATACTAAATACTAAGCTGACATCATTTTTGGAATTCTATAGGTTTTTTATTCACCTATAGTTTGTTGAATTGTTGGTTTAAGGTAGGATCCTTTTAGCTTTAAGGTTTTTTTTTTTTTTTTACCTACTCCAATTGATCTAAGAAAATATAAGAAACCAATCAATAATCTTTTAAGGATAACGTCTAAAGATGCATAATATGCTAATTGGAATATGAGTCATCCTAACAGGGTAAGGTCTCTGTTTTCTATCCTTATTAAAGTATCTCACTAACATTCTTTAAGTTGTAATCTCTTATTTTTTTTTTTATCAATCTTTAATCAATAGCATTATCATAGTATATCTATTATTCTAGGGACTCCAATTATCTCCATTATCATCAACTATAACACCTCCCATTATCATAGTATATCTATTATTCTAGGGACTCAAATTATCTCCATTATCATCAACTATAACACCTCCCATCAATGGACATTTCAATAGTCTAATCCACAGTATTAAACATATCCCAAGCTATCATTTCTAATAATAATCTTTACATTTTAGCTCTATATTAGATAAGAGACTCTTCTTCATTCCACTTGAATTACTTTAACTAACTGTCAATTCTTCATGCGATCCCATAACTGGATTCAAGATCAATTAAAGTTTATCTTAGTTTAGTATTATAGTCACTTCTTACTCTATAATTTATAGTACAATCATTTACTATTCACTCTCATTGTGTTCCTATAATGTTTATTTCTTTTAATTATAACACTTTAAAGCAAGTTCATTAGAATTGTATTCTGATACCACATAGTTTTGTCCTTTAGTGCAGTAGCTTCACAGTAGGTTACTTATCTTAGGATTACTCCAACCTAAGTACACTTAACTTCAAAGTTTCAATGCGCTCTGAACCGCTACACCAAAAAGGTTCCTTGATGATTTAAAGTCGAGCCACTTAGCATGAAAAGGGAATTACAATGCACTCCCCTTATAGTGCTAATGTCTTTGTTAATTTCATTACATAGGTCCAAGACTACTATTAGGTAGGGACTTGCCCTTTTGGCTGGTAGAATGCTTTAATATCAACTTAGAACTGTCACGCTTCGAAGAAATGGAGTTGTAATAATCCTACCATGTGAACCATTCTAGGGTAGAAACTGACTTTACAATTACAACCATAAATCTAGTTTACACTAGGCGTACTTAACTCAATCGCTTTAAAGCATGCAATTCTATACCTGTTATTAGCGAAACCTATGTTAGAGCTTTTCAAATACATGCTCAAGAATGCTAATAGTCTATAAATTAGTAAAATAGTTGTATTTACATTCAACTAAAGTTTTTAGCAGTCTTAAAATGTTTACTAAAAACCATAGGTTTTAGCGTTTATGTACAATACGTTGAAAGCTAGTGACATCTCTAGAGTACCCTATGCTAGTTACTTTTTAGAAAAGGTAAAAGATGGCCAAGTGAAAGTCTAGTTCTTATAGGTCTTCAATTGTTCTCATTCCCCAGCTAAAGTATATTATCTTGAGGTAGTTATGGCATGGCCTCCTTAATCATTAGTTAACCTATAGTAAAGTCTAGAAGGATGTGAGCATAACTTGCTTAGTAAGCTAAATGAAGACAAAAGAGCACATCAAGCACAAACATATTTGTTTTTTAATCAAATTATTTTAATGAAATGCAATGCAAATAAGCAAATGCTATCATATGACGTTATCTAGTCCGTCGTAAGATCAAAGAAATTACGCCTGCTTTAATTCAGATTGAGAAGACTGACGTCGTACATTCGTAAATCGAAACTAAACTACTGCTTGTACAATGGAGAACACTCTCCTCCCGTGATCACCTTCAAATCATGTCTCCCAATCTTGTCGTGACCTCCTTTCCTATCACTTAGTTTGACTAAGGATGAAGAAAATATCATTTCAACTATTCTCATCGAAGGGAGTCTATATTTGGCTTGAGAATCCTAATCGTTTTCCCTTAGTGGTTGCTATGCATATCTTGTTAGTGAAAGATTAGTCTTTAATTATGTCCAATTAGGTAGTGATCAACCATTTCATAAAACAAAGTGAATCAAATATGAACATATAAAGCAGTACTCTAAGTCCATAATTCAAGTAACAATCATACATGAAGCATATACACATTCAACCGAGTTACGTACTGTCGAGCCTGAATTTTCGATTTCTTTCATTTAAAATTAATTTCTCATTTCTTGATTAATACTAAACCCTAACCCATTTAATATTAATCCTCGATTAGAGAAATTGAGAAATTTCGGTTTTTTTATTGAAAATTATTTTTAGAGTCACCACTTAACCGAAGTCGGGAAAAGAAAAAGAAACCATAAACAATTAGGTGAATTGATTACGATTTGATTACCGGTCTTTGATTTCAAATTCAATGAAGAACCAGAGGGTTCCAAATTCGGGGGCTAACCTATTAAACCCTAACGGGTACCATTATCTATTTAACTAAATTAGGATTATTTTTCTAATTATAATATTTAAAAAATAAATAAATAAAAATCAAAAGAAAAAAAACCTAAGTTTTTATATATTTTATCGTTGCTTTGAAGGTGCCTAAGGACTCACTAGCTGGGATCAGACGATTATAGTTTTTTCAAAAAATCTTTAATGTGTTGATTTTTAATTTCAAAAAACTGCTCGAGTTTACGTTTTTAATTTATTCAATTTATTTAAAAAAAATCTGAAGGGGTCCTAACTCTTGAATGTTGTTATTTTATAAAAAAATATTCTAACAATCCTACTTTTTAAAAGGGCCTTTTATTAATTTTTATTTAGAGAAAAACAACTTTCTATGTGATAAATCCTTAAGTAAAGCCAAATCTAAAAAGATAACTAATTCTAACAACCACTAAACTAATATGTATAATTATCTACCAAAATAAAATAATTCTATATAATACACTATTATGTTAACTAAGAAAATATAATAATGTATATATATATAAAAAATAATAATAATCTTAACGACCCCTAAAGTACTCCTAGGTCTCCGAATACTATAACATAGTATACATGCTACGAAGTATGAATCCTAACTTATCTTAAGTCGCTGATTTGCTCACTTAAGTCTTATGTGAGTCGTATTGTCGTCGCTTGTTCCTATAATATAAATATCATTTTAGTATTTATATTCTTATTAAATATATGTTTCAAATCATTATTTTTTATTTAAATTTATAATTTTACTCAATTGTTCAGGTTCTATATTAATTATAATAAAAACTTTATTAAATATATATATCATTCTGTTAAATGTATACATGCTGAACATGTACCATCCTTTCTATGTTACTTATCATATAACCCTTGTTATATATATATAATTGTAATGTAATAATATAACATAATGTTATTAGTGAAAGCATCATTCAATAAGTAATATATGTCTATAATGTGTGTATATATTTTTCAAATAGGACTAATTACATTTGAAATATTCTACAATATGTAATTTATTCTATATATGAAGTCATCATATCATACTACATGTACCAATGATGGGCTTAATTAGGCATCGTTTTGAATTCATAGCTTATTTATATATATACGAAAAAGATGATTTATACAAATATATATATTTAACTAGCTCCTTTACGGGTTATTGAATGGAAATAATAAAAATATAATCATCAATATTTTAATTTTAAAATTTGAACAAGAAGAAATTTATATAATTGTTTGGACAAAATAATCAATTCAGGAGAATAATGGGGTTACGAATATATTTTTTTTAAGACTATTAAATATCACTTAAAAGAAAGAAGACTTATAATTATGGAAACAAAACTACCTGAAAAATTAGACATCGAAAAAATTTAATCTTCTAACATTTTCCTTCTTTTCTTCTTTCTTTCTTTCTTCTTCTTCTTCTTCTTTTTTTGTTTTTTAAATTTTCTCTTCTTCTCTTTTTCTTTCTCTCACCTTCTTTTTGTTTCTCACTCGCCTTACTCTCTCTTTGAATCTCATTGCTAATGGCATAAAGCCATTTATATGTTGGATATTTTCACCTCTATCATTATGACGATGGCCTATATATATATATATATATATATTATTTTTAGATATTTTATTAGTTTTATTATATACTTATCCTAATTTTTAGAATATTTAAAGAATATTTTTCTTTTCACCACCAATATTATTAGTAAAGAATCATTTATAATCACAATTTTCTTTTTTCATATATTGTTATTTTGGGTGAGTTTTAACGTAATTATCAGTAAAAATATTAATAACATATAATATATACTTAAATTCCATTAATTATTTAGGACTTATTTATATATATCTTATATAGTATTTTACTTATTAATATTAATTATTATAATCACGTAGTTGATTTCAAAAGATTTATCATAAATTATATCTAAAATTACAAAATTCTATGATATAGCTGCTAGGTCTAGTAAACTTAATAATTATAATAAAATCGTATATAACTGAGCTCAATTTGAGATATTAAAGTTATACAGTTATTTCTTTTAATTTTTATTACTTTTGCTATAAGGGTTTAGCTTAATTTTAAGAATGTTATTATAATTCATACTTTTTAAAGTGTATCTTAAGTACTAAACTTTTCATCATTTTTTTATTAATTTATATACTTACATATAATCGATCTCTAACAATTAATTAATTATTGAAACTCATTTTACATGTTTTAGATAAATAAAGGGTAATATACTTATAACCTAATAATTTAATATTTAATTATTTTATTTTCCTAATTCTAAACTTATAAGATTATTTCTATTAATATTTTTAACTTCATCGTAAAATTCTAGCTCAATCGGATAATTTATACAATTACCCTAATTATCAATTTTTGTTGGGTCTTATATATAAAGCCCAATTAATAAAAATTCCATGAAAAACCCATAATAAATAAATAAAAAGTGAATGGGCTCAATTACATGAAAATTAATAACTAGTCAAGCCCATATTAGAAAATACGGATCCTGAATTCCCAAACGGACCTAAGCCCAATAGGAATAAAACATGTAAAAGTTATGCCTACATAATTCTATGCCTATTGATAAATTTATATAAAGCCCAATTAATAAAATTTCCATGAAAAACCCATAAAAAATAAATAAAAAGCGAATGGGCCTAATTACATGAAAATTCGTAATTGGTTAGGCTCACATAAGAAAATATGGGTCCTAAATTTTGAAACTGATCTCGCTGTGTGAAAGTATATTTGAAAGTGATGAAGATTGATTATAAGATCAAACAAATCAAATTTAAAACAAAAATGTTATATGTAATAAAAAATTTAAGAGAAATCTAGAAAGATAAGTGAAATAACTAGTTTTTCAAGTGATATAGTCCTATAGATAGATAATTAGGATAAATCCCTAAATAAATAAATACCCAAATGTAATTGTTCACAAATATACATATATATATATTTCCTATAAGAAAGAAGCTAATAAATACATATCATAACGAGTAAGGCATAATTGAATGACCATTATGTTTGGCAACCATGGAAACCTATGGAAATGGAAAGAAACAAGTGGAAGTATTGTGTTTAGCTATTAAAAGTGAGAATAGAAATAAGTGAAAAATGAGAGAAGTCAATGGAAACATTTTCACTTTTAAAGCTCATAAGTTTCTCTCCAAATGTAGAGAGAAATGAATTGAAATAGGAAGAAACTGAGTAAAATTATGAAAATATCCCTATAAGCAAAATCAAATAAGTAAACTTATGGGTACTTTTGTCTTTGAATAACACATTTCTTTGCATTTCTATCATATGAATCCAAACAAGAAAAGAGTGCTATGTTTCCTTCCATTTCCATTCCTTTCATTGCTTCTGATTTCCTTTCCATTGATTTCTACTCATTTCCACACTACTTATAACATCCAAACACAATGGACATGAAATTATTTGAAAAGTCATAGTTTTATATATATTCATATACATATGTACTTAAAGTCCAAACATTTTGAAGAAAATACACTTCTGTATATATAAATGATCAAATCTATAAAATATGACCGTAGTATAGTAATATGAAACAACAACAACAATAATGATCACAATTATAATGATGATAACAATAATATAGGATCATATGTTTACAAGAATTAAAATAAGTATATAAGTATGCATATACACATGATATGTTTTTAGAATAATAATACATTATGATTGGGTTATTTAATTAATGGTATAATATCAAGTATTCTACTCAACTCTTAATATTACTATGTCTAACTTACACCATAACTCATTATCACACTACTATTTTACCCCATTGCTCACAAGTAATATAATTGAATTATAATAAAACAACATATCAAATACAAAATTTACAAATATTGAGATGATCCAATGTCATATAACATTCACTAAGTTGTATATTCTTGGCCAATATATTGAAATAATATCTTTTATTTACTACAATAGAAAAGTTAAATAATGTGAAATATTAATGAAAATTTTAATTAGACCTCACTATTGAAGGCAAATTTGAAATTGAGAGAAAATGACCGTAAGATCATTAGAATTGGAATTGAAACGAAAAATTATATGCGATTAGAGATTTAATCAAAACTGAAGATTTGTGGAGGATTATTAAATTTGGGTTAGATAAACTGTGACATGTTTGAAAAAGGCTAGAAAATAAAAATAGAAATAGAACTAGAATAAATAATAAAATAAAAAAAAAATACAAAAACATTGGAGTTAGAAAAGCCGGCCCCTTAATAAATGCTATGTGGATAAAATATCTGGCTCCATCAATCAATTATTATGAATAAAAACTTTTTGTTTTGGTATTCATAACTAAGGCATTCTTGTAACAATTAGTCATACCTTAATGAATCATGAGCACGAACAACTGAAATTTTGGGTAATTCAAGTTCAAGTTAAAAATACGATCAATAATAATATTAATGACGAATGATCACTTTTAGCATAAAATGTCAATTCATATTATGGTTAGGTTATGCAAAATCTAAGATTAGGAAGTACCGAGCTAACAATGTTAACAACCACGAAAGTGGGTGCATATTCAATAAAAAATTATTTTTGTTGTAACGTAAAATATTATGTTTTAGGTTCAAACCATACTAAAACTGTCACTTATTAAAGCCATTTCACATTTGTAAAAGTGGAGCTAAACCAAACACGTGTATTTTAAGATGGTTCCTACATGTAAAAGGTAGTTACTTCAATTATAGTCATGTCCAAATTACAATCTTTATTCTAAAGCTCATGCTTACTTTGCTTGAACCCTAACCAACCAAAAAAATAAAAAATAAAAAATCATGCTTAATTTTCTATAAAATTATGAATTTCAATTGCTCGATTATGTTCATGTTCACATTTTGATTAAATCGAAAAATCAATTCGGTTGATAGTTCAAATCAACCTTATGTAATAATTTGCGACTCGATTCAACTAAATTAGTCTCTTAAATCTCACCATCCGAGTAAATTTCTCTTAACAAGGGAATTGCTAGCCTGATCAGTTAAAAAAATAAAATAAAATTGTGGAGTAAAATATACACCGTGCATGCTCTCCTCATTTCATGTGGTTTAATTACGTCTCCAATTATTGGCATGGTAACTCATCCATAATTTAAGATAGACACAACCTAATTCGATCATTTTTGTATATCCTCGTCTAACTCCTGTTTAGTTTTAAATTATAATGACGGTGTTCGTTTAACTAATAATAATTGTTAATATTTACCGTGTCTAACGACACTCCCGTAGTGTTATAAATAAATAATTTTAAGCTCTGCATACTTCTCATTGGCAGTGACAGTCGACGTCTGAAGCATTCAAAAATATTATATACAAATGCCATATATTACTTCTAAAGGATTTGTAGGAATGCAATTTAGATTAAATCAAATACAATTACATGCTCGCCATCACCCGTCCCTACCACATGGTCCACATTTTAATAATATAGTGATTAGAAAAAGAAAAAAAAACAAATCATAATTTTCGGTTAGATTTGACAAGAAGCAAACGTATTGAACCAGGGGAAAATTAAAGATTATTTTCTCAGAAAATGTAAAAGAAGACGCAAAGAAGGAAATTAGGGGAAGTATACAGGCTTATGGAGGCAAAGGAACCAAGGGAGACACCTTATCAGGAAAAATGGCAAAATCAGGAAGAGGGACGTGGACTTATTGCTGAGAAGATCAGAAAGAAATTAACTGGTTAGAAGGCATATAAACTAAGTACAATAGGGAGACAAATCTCGATAAGGTCAGTGATAGAAGGCATTCTTGGACATTATATACAAGTCTATAAGCTGCCAAATAATTTCCTAAAGTAGATAAAATGATTGGAGACTTTTTCTGGGGATCAATGGGGGAGAAAAAGAGGTATCATGGTATTGCCTAGAACAAAGTAACAAAACCAGAGGGAATGAAGGACTTGGGTATATGAGATTTAAAGAAAAGGAACAAGGCTAGTCTAGTAAAAGTCTGCTGAAAGACTAAATCCAGACTACTTGAGGAACAGAGTATGAATCTATCTTTAGTTGAGGCCTAGGTTGAGGTAGATAGATGGGATGAGGAAGGATAAGATATCTTATAACTGAGGAAATAAGAGACTTACGAGGAAATCATATCCTCATAGGAGATGAATAAGAGGATCGGATATGTTGGAGTCTGGAAACTAAAGGTGAATTGATAGTTAAATCAGCTTATATAGCTCTTTGCAAAGAAGAGGAGAATGGAGGAACAAAACTTTGATTGGATATGGAAACCGAAAACATATCCTAAAATACAATTCTTTGTATGGAAATGTGCTATGAACGCCTTGGCTACTAAATACAATTTAAAGAGGAGAGGAATAGAGGAGGACTCCATACGCAGTTTATGTAGGAAAGAAGAAGAATTGATAAAACATCTCCTTATGGATTGTAAAGTCAGCAAGCAAGTTTGTGGGGGAGCAAATAATCTTAGCAAATTCAGGGAGACCTTCAATCTAAACTTCTTAGAATGGCTTTAGAAGAATGCAAAAACAAAAAAGAAATGGGGAAAAGGGGGATGCCCATGGAACATCACCTTCACATTCTACATATGGAGTATATAGAATGAAAGAAATAGGTCTATTTTAACGTTCTAGTTGAATCACTGTGAACTCAAAGCGAAGGAATTTTGGGCACACTCAAAAAGAGAGAGTGCATCCAAACCATACCAAAGAAAAGACGAAATGGAGACCACCATCGGAGGGATATTTCAAGATAAACTGTAACAGAACATTTAAAGAAGGATGTTTCCACGCTTTAGTAGGGGGTATAGTATGGGATCACAACGAGAAATGCATGGGAGGATTCCTGAAACTTTTTGTCAGTGTAATCACCTTTAGATACAGTAATATGAGCCATACACTGGGGATTCAAACAAGCAGAGGAGAAGAAATGGGAGAAAACCAATATTGAATCAGACTCAATGGAAGCAGTAAATTACGTCACACAATCCTATGTGAAGAGTCTTTATTTGCCTAACATTGTAAATATTTGCAAGCAATTTGTGCAGACGAGGAGGAACTGGACCTTGAGATGGACACCCAGGATGACGAATGGCTAAAGTAGCAATGTCCTAAAAGCTAGATTTAGTTTACAATAATAATACAATTAGTAATATGTCATGTCCTAATGTTGCGGGAAGTATAAAAACTTTATTTGCGGATGTGCGTACAAGAGTACTTTTGTAATGAAAATGGAAACATGCGGTCGGACTCATATGTTTTGGGGGAGAGGAGGAGCAATAGGTGCAACCCTCTTTGGCTTAGGAACTGATGTATTTTACCCCTTATAAATTTATAGGTCTTTTATCGAAAAAAATAAAAATACAAAAATCATATTAAACTGAACCGAACAAGACCAAACCTTACTTTTTATATTCCCATCGGCCTAATTCGCAAGGGACCATCATAGAGAGTTTACGCGAAAATACACATAGTTAGATTCCGGGCCGAACCAGAAAAGAAAACCGTTGTCTCTAATTCTCAATTTCGGTTCTTGATAATCTCTTCAAGTCGAGATCAGGTGCTTGGAACGTGGTATTCAAACTACTTTCACTCCTACTTGGCTTTTCACAAAGACGATTCAAACTCACCCGTTCCAGCAACAAATCCAAATCACTTCTTTGTCTCGTTTCTCCAATCAAGGTTTGATTCGCAGATCTATAATTCTCACATTCATATAATCTTGATTACATTTATGATTAATCTGGAAGATGATGTTTTTCCTTTGATTACTTATGTTTTAGATCCGGATTTTATTAATTTTAATCGATTCTCTTGTATTCTCATTTCGTGTTGTGTTTTGTATACTCAATTTAATTATTGGGTTCGTGGAATATGTGATTTTTGTGCCCTAATTTGTTAGCTTTTAGAAGCAAAGTAAGGTTTGATTACCCAAACATCGTTAATTGTGTAGTTGGATACATGCCCTTATTGATTAGTTTCTTCAAATGAAATCTAGGGTTTTGTTTTTATGCTATAATGAAGGGGGAATGGATAGCTTGTTGGTAATGAGAGACCAGATTCGTGTGATATATTTCACTTGGATGGGTAGGAGGGCCGAACCTGTTCTGTCCCCGTGGTAGAACAGTGTTCCTTTTGATGTTGGTGTTCTGGATTATTTGGACAAATGTGGAAGAAGAAAGCAAGTCTTGGGGTTTTTTTTTTTTTTTTTTTTTTTTGAGAAAAATGTTTTCCAAGTGAGAGGTTGTTTGGAGCTGTTTGAATTTTTTGAGTGGATGCTGTATGATAGTAGCGGAATGGCTATTGTAGGATCTTGGTCTTAACTTTGTACCTCAATGTAGTTACTGGGCATTGTGTGATTTTAAGATTTTGTTGATATAAATAAATGTATGTTTTATAATTTTCTGCAACTTAGTGTTGATTGCATATGAGAACTAGAATGGGTAAATGGGATCATCGATAATCTTTGAAGCATGTATGGTTTCTGCTATCATGTACTTGCAGTCAAGGTGAATTTTTAGCAACGTGCTAGATTTTATGTCTTGATCACCTTTGGGTGCTCTCAAAGTTGATGGTTATTGTTGGCATTCTTATTTCAGTTTTATTGGTTTTAAGATGGGTCATGGATTTCTATTTTTCACCCTCATAATGAGATTTTGTGTTTGAGTCTAGAACTGTGAACATAATTGGAGTCGGTTCATCCTGCTGAGCTTTTATCATTTCACGTTGATTGTTCTGATTGATTATTGTATTATGGATAATCCTTAAAGGGTTATAGTTTGTTTTGAGAAACTTAGTTGTATATTAATTCTGGAAGCATGACAACATAGGCTTCTGACAGTGCTTCAGCCAAAGTCATTCTTCTAACTGAATTCCTCACTGTTCTTTGGTTAAACTAGATGTATGGTAACACGGGGCCGCAGCCTGGGGCACCTGGAGCTCCTGTGCCACCGACAAGTTCTGCACCAAATCCATTTGGCAATGCATTTTATGGAGCTGGTTCAGGGCTTATACGGGGAGGACTTGGTGCTTATGGGGAGAAAATCTTAGGATCCAGCTCTGAATATGTTCAAAGCAATGTAAGTAGCTTAAGAGTATTGCTTTCTGGTTAAGCTTGAGAAGACTCTGATAGTATGTTATGTTGCTGCAGCTAGTGAACTTTTTATCTTCCTTAGTAGATGCAGTTGCAGTGTATCAGTTGTTGGGGTTTATCTTGAAAGTAGTCTTTGTTTAGGAATTTAAATGCTCAAGCTTCCTGAAAACTTGTGTCCTTTCCATGGAGTAGGCCATTTACCTTGTGACACATTTTTAATTGGTCTCTAGTGGAAAATTATACCCGTGGTCACAAAATTGAAGATAATGTGAGATTATCTTACTTAGATAGCGGATTTCACTTCTTTTTGAACCTTGGAGCCTTTTATTGTGTTATCTAGAATTCACCACCATCTCAATGCATTCATGTGGGTGCATTCTTATGTGGAAGCTTTAGTATCAAACAAACCTGGATGATAGCCCTGTACATATAGGACAGCTTTTATCAAGCCTCTTCACTTGGATGTACTTGTATATTCAAGAAGGTATAGTATTGAGCTTGAGTTCTTGAAATTTTAGAGGTTGATCTGGACTCAGAAGTTCAAAGTTCAAGCTCAGTCCTTGAACTTTCGACTGAGCTCAAAGTGGCGGTTGACAAGCTCGAACTCTCTTCATATATTCATAAGTACTTATATATGTATATACACCCTAACTATGTTGCAAATTGATTAAATTTATGTTGGAGCTTGAGTTGGAGTCGAATCACTTAGGCTCAACCTTTTTTTAAATTTCACCCAAGCTGGATATGATACAAGTCTGGTCGAGTATTAACAAGCCTGAGCTTGATTCTGTGAACTATCTAAATAGGTTGCCAACTGGCTTGATCCACTTAGCTCCTACCTCCTCCTTCTTCCCCCACAAACCCCACCCCCTTCCTTTTTGGCCAAAGCTTAGCCCCTACTTGGATGTTATATGTTTGAGCTTTTTATCATGATCACTGGCAACATTTCTATATGTTGAGATTCTAGGAAGAAGTCATATTATTATGGCCCCGGTGAAATGTACAAGGATATCGTATATATTAAATGTCTTGATATACCTGAACAGATTAGTAGATACTTTTCCGATCCCCAGTATTACTTTCAAGTGAATGATCAATATGTGAGGAACAAGTTGAAGGTTGTTCTGTTTCCATTACTCCACAGGGTAAGAACTATTTCATTTATTTATTGGTGAAGTCTGATCATTAAAATTGCTTTTATGCTACTGAATGCTTGTTTCATCCCTTTATTCTTCAGGGCCATTGGACACGAATTACTGAACCAGTGGGAGGTCGGCTGTCCTATAAACCACCAATTTATGATATTAATGCCCCAGACTTGTATATTCCCTTAATGGCATTTGGCACATATGTAGTTATTGCTGGGTTCTTATTGGGTCTTCAAGGAAAGTAAGTCATCATTAATTCATTCCTTTCCTCCTCGAGATTTATGGTTTAATTGATGTTGCAGTTAGCTTCCTATTTTTAGGCCTTGAATAATTCCGGGATCATATAGTCATACAGTTTTGATCTTCCCAAGCATTGAAAGAGATTTTTGATTAGCTTAAGCTCCTATTCTGGGAGAAAAAGTTGATTTGGACAATGGTGTAGACATGTTTTTTCCCCCAGTTTGATTGTCTAATAGCTGCATTTAAATTTTGCTAGTGTAGGTTTCTCCTTTCTTTTATGTCACTTCAGAAAGAAATGTGTTTTGTAGTCCTTTTAAGATTTGAGGCTTTTGACCTCTCATAATCAATATAATTACAAGTGTAGAGTGGGATACTACAAATTGAATCAAGGAGTCCATGAATTTTTAACATGAGTTTTTGAAGAAATCAAACGTACAATGTCAACACATTTTTAGATCTGTTTCTGTGATGTCCTGGCTAGTTCATATGTACTATCATTTTTGTAGGTTATAAATGCAAGCTAATCATTTGATTTCTTAACAATGTTGGCAGGTTCAGCCCAGAGTCTTTAAACTGGCTTTTCGTCAAGGGATTGCTTGGCTGGTTTATGCAAGTAGCTCTACTCAAAGTTGCATTGCTTTCACTTGGCAGTGGCGAGGCACCACTCCTAGACATAGTGGCATATGCTGGTTATATGTTCACAGGATTGTGTTTGGCTATTCTTGGGAAGGTATTCTTGAGATACACCTATTATGTTCTGATGCCATGGACCTGTTTGAGCATGGGAATTTTCCTGGTGAAGACAATGAAAAGGGTCCTGTTTGCAGAAGTGAGGAGTTATGATTCAAGCAGGCACCATTATCTCTTGATTTTTATTGCTCTTGCACAATTCCCACTTTTCTCCTGGTTGGGAAATATCAGTGTTAATTGGCTGTTCTAGGTCTGATACGACAATGATGTAAAAAGTTTCGGGAATGCAATGGTTCTTTGCAATCTTATTTTTGAAGTGATTCTCTACAGTTGAAATGCAATTGTTACATTCTTGATTAAACTAAATTTAGTCTAGCTATGTATCAACTAAAATTTTGGCAATTACTTTCTAGAAAAAGAATGTAGCAAGTAACTCTTCTATAAGGTGCCTGTTGTGCTTAAAGCTAAATAAGTTGCGCAGCTGTCCCATATTATATATATATATATATATATACACACACACACACATACGTATCCAATCATGCATGGAGAAAATAACGTCTAAATACACTTCTGGAACTGTCTACTTAGTAAGATTATTAAGTCGATGCATGACAATATAAGATTACTAAGGACAATGTTGGGACTATACATAATACAGACAATACTTTACTGTTGCATAGGTGTATGTCCGGAGATTGTTGGCTGAGTACGTTGTTTTAAACGATATAGGGCAACCCTTATCGACTCACAAAACGCCAATCTTTCTGAAACATTTTATGGGAAATACATAATTTGTTTACAACAAGAGCATATTCACAAGGTCCTATTGCTCTCGTATACAATCAAAAAAATAAAAATAAATAAAAAATCCTATTTCAAGTTTTTAGATATCATATTAATATTTTAGAGAACTTTTATTTTTAAGAAATTTACATTTATTTGTATTATGTATGAGGCCTATAATACGAAACTTAAATTAAAACAATACACTTTTTTTTTTTTTTTTAAATGTGTCCGTAAAGGTGGGAAACCTTTTTTTCCCATAAAAGGGTTCCTTAGCATTGGGAAGCGTACACACTTCCCATTAAACATGGTCTTAAAGGGATGAGTGTGATTTGTGAGCATGGATATTATGACACATGAAGCCAGTCGAGAAATGGTCACGACATCCCATGATATGGACTAAAAGGGAAGGATAAGGAGTTCTTTCTAATAAAAGCGATGCCGTTACCTGGCAAATGGAAAATTCGAATATAGACCGGGTATTACACTGTACAAAGCATAGTAGCTGTATTATACTCTAATATGGTTTATAAAGATCAGGATTATAGGAGAATTTTCAACGAGTACCATTTAATATCCATTTTGAATAATTTGTTTATTTACCTATTGATTGAAATATTCATAATTCCGAAGTGATTTTAATGGATTTCAAGTTTCTTATGATATTAATGAGACGGGTTTCAGGTTTCATAAACTGATCCAAAACTGCTGTAGTTACATTCCTAAATAAGATAACAATGTGGGAAAAGTAGTGTGAATTTATGATGAAAAAACTTCATCATCAAATCAAGATGATTTTGATGATCAAACATACAACAGCTGTAATATTAATATTATAGAGAAACTCTTCTACCATAACAAAACCTTCTATAGCTGCTTAAACCTATTGGCATTGCTGGATCCTTCTTATGCTGATTAACATACAAGTATACAAATAGATATCAGGTTTTTGGAAAGAAACACGGATGACTACATTACTTAACCAAGATCAGGGACAGTGAAGTGCTCCTCATCATCATCCGGCAGTTCAATTCTTGGCTTCTTTTGTGGAACCATGATCCTGTTGGTTCTATGTGGTGTGCTGTAGCTTGCTGCTGATATCGAGAACTCAGGAACCTCTGCTGCTGATAACGTTTCTTCGGGTAACTGTTGACTGAAAAGCCCAGTGTCTGCTAGCCATTCCAGCTCTCCAAATTCAAGCTGGTCTTTCTGCTAGCAGATGGAAAAGTAGACATAATTTGAGATTGTATGATGAAATTGGCATAATTCATGGATAAAAAGACATCTACTCGTAGAAAGCTCTGAAATGCATATAACTCAACTTACCTTCTCAGAGGATTCGGTATCGGACAATTCTAGCAAATCATCAACACCCCAAGCTGATACCAAGTTAGGAGATTGTTGGGAGAGCGCTTTCACGGGGACGGATGGAGCATTTTGGCTCGGAGGTTGCCATCCATTGGGTTCGCCGTCCTTGGAGCAGCTAGAGCTCAAAGCCACCTTGATGCCAGTGGCAAGGAACCTCTGGTGGTTTGCGGAAAGACTACCGGGTGTGTGAATCGGCTCGTCGCAGTCCTCGCAGAAGAGAGCTCTATCTTCAACACAAAATATGAAAGCCGGCTTCTCCTGGTGATTCATTTTTCATTAGAGAAGGTAGAGGACAAATTTCATCAAAACAAT